>JAKUHH010000177.1:682166-774569 GCA_022701365.1 Mycocentrospora acerina
CCCCCCCCCCCCCCCCCTACGCGTGGAGAAGGCGACCATCAAGCAAGATGCTGGCGTCGACACACAAATCCAGACAATACTTATCCACGCAAAACAAAAAGAACAGAAAGAATCTTTTTTTGTGTAGTCTGCTCTGTGGCACAAAAGAAGAAGAAGAAGAGAAGAGTAGAGAAGAGAAGAACATAACATCAATCAACCCAACAAATATCCCACCACAAAACCCCTTTTGTGCCGTAACAACCACCCCAGAAGAAAAAAAAGACATCTTCCCCGCTCATTTAGGTCACGCCGAATGCTTCCAATTCTGTCGTAGTTGGGGTGCTGGAAGAAAGGAAGAGGGGGGGGGGGGGGTAAAGCATCTGTGCGTCTAGACTCCACGCATGTCCATTTATCCATCCAGACTAGCTAAGGTAAGGTAAGGTAAGCTAGCAAGACGCTTCGTCGGACAAAAGACGCGTGAGAGTGTGCACGTAGACAGACGATGGATGGATGGTAAAGCTGTTCAAAAGTCAGACGAGGGTTGTTTATGGAAGAGGGGGGGGCGCGAGTTCTGTACTCTGCGTCAACCGGCTGTGAGAAATTTTACTGGCTTGCTTGCTTGCTTGATTATTACTATTTTTTTATGCAATGGGAGTCAAGAAGTGGAGTTGTGAGTTTGAATATTGTGAGCACCGTAGTACTAACTCTCAATTGATTTAGAAGAAAAAAAGTTGGATTCATGCCATGTTGAGTCGTGTTTTTGTTGTGAAGCGAGGAGAAGAATGGAATTGAGCAAAAAAAATAAATAGGATAGAGCGGTGTAGTAAGTGTGGTACAAGGTATCGAGTGAAATGCGATGCGTGGTTTGACATTGCAGCGAGAAAATGATCAAATTTATCCATCTATATACATGTCTATCTGTCTAAACCTCCATCTACCGTTCTTCTACCTTTCAAACTAACCGCGCAAAACCTCGACTACATATACTCGTCCAAGTCCTATGGGCTGAGTCGAATTCTCCTCCAACTTCCTCAACGCATCTATGTGAAAATTTACAATTGCATCCACCCAACACATCTGTACGCCTCCCCTCTCCTATTCCTCTTGCAAAAAATCCACCACAGCATTGATAAACTCCTCCGGCTTCTCACTAATCACCCAATGCCCACAATCTACATCTACTAGGCTGAAGCGGGGGAAGAAGCGACCAATGACCGGCACCGCCTCATCACTCACATAGTGACTCTTTGTGCCGCGGATGAACAGCGCCCTTCCACCAAAGCGCGTCTGCTCGGGGTCCTTGAAGGGGAAGTCGGCCATGTGGTCCAGTGCACCGGCGAGGGTACGCACGGGGATGCGGAACTGCAGGGGCTCACCAGGCGCAGGGCGATACAAGTTGGAGAGGAGGAATTGGCGAACGGGGAGATCGGGGGCGTAGGGGGCCATGATTTCGTCGGCGGCTTTTTGGGATTTTGGGGATTTGGACATGATGGCCTGCATGCCAGTGATGTATTTAGGGAAGTCAGAGGAGAGGGCGGCATCGATGGGGGCGTTGTCGACGGGAATAATGTTTGCGACGAGGGAGGGCGAGGTTAGGGCGAGGGTCATGATGGTTTTGGCGCCCATGGAGTGGCCGATTAAGGTGGAGTTTTTGAGCGAGTGTTTTTGCAAAAAGGCAGTGACGTCGGCGGCGAGGGCGGTGTAGGTGTGGGGGGTCGCGTGTGGGGATTCGCCATGGTTGCGGGTGTCGAGGGCGTAGACAGGGCGCGAGAGGGTGCGGGCAAGGACGCTGGGTTGTTAGATGTTGGAGAAGAAAGAGAAGGGGCAGAGTAGTTGATAAATGCAGTGTAAAAAAAGGACAGGAGCAAAAGGCGTCATCTAAATTGCTGCACGAGAAAGAAAAAGGGCAGCATACTTGCTCACACTCTGATTGTTCCTCTTACTCCCAAACAATCCATGGACAATGACAATCGGGTCGCCGGTCGCTTTTCCGTGGTTATCGTGCAGTCTGTAGGCCAGGTCGACAGTGTCCTTCAGGCCGGCTGTCGCGTGGAAAGAGCGCGCCCATGTTGGAAACGGTGTCGCATTGGACAGCTGTGCATGGAGAATATGTTTGTAGGGCGAGAGTGGCGCGGAAAGAGGCCGAATGCAGCGTCGCGGTGCGCTCATTGTGGTGGGTGTTTGGTGGATTGTGAATTTTTGGCCTCGGGGAACTTTTCCGAAAATCGGATGGCTTGGTACGTCATTTGACGCGCTGGGCAGCTTTCCAACGTCTCGACGTGCGATTGGTAATGAAAAACGTTGGATTTTCGTTAAGAACGCGCGAGTTCAATCTGCACTTCAAGAGGCGGGTTGCCTGGGTTGAATGCTGGAATCGCGCTCTCACGTGGTTTCGCGATCAGCGTTTCGCGCGCCTCGAGTCAAAAATCATCCATTGTCACAAGGCCAGCGCAGAACAGAGATGGGTTCTTTGTCGAGGAAATGGCTCATATACCATGCTAAACTATTCAAGGTCATTCCATCATCAATCATCAATCATACCAATCCCGTCTAACTAGCCCATATCCGTGCCTTTTTTTTTTACAGTCATTCTAACACATTTGTGTGCTGGGGAAGAATCTGGGTCCTGCAAAGCCGTAAAACTGAACGCTTTCAATGTCAATGTTTCCATCGTGTGTCGGGCTCCAGAGCTTGAGAAGGATGTGCCGTCCAGATCTACTTCCTGTCAGTACCGTCTGGAATCTCCCAGAAAAAAAGGTAATGGACTTACACGGCAGGCTGGAACTTGATTGTGATTTTGGACCTGTTCTTCTTGATGAAAAATCTTGCGTGTGGAGTGATTACGTCCTCACTCCCAGACGTCATGTTGACATGCACAGGTGCGATGCGACTTGGTCCCCCGAGTTGCGAGGCTCTCAAAGATTCGCGCCAGTCGCGCCAGTCGCCGTACGACGTGTAGTCTAGAGGTGGGGCGCGCCGTAAGCCACCGAAGCGTGGGATAATGTCATTGTCTTCATCTTGGTCATCGTCTGACTCTGCGCGCCAGCGACTCTCGCGGCGGAGACGGTCGGCGATGATGGCGGCGCTGGGCGGGGAGTCCTCATCATCGTCCTCGTCTTCGTCGTCTTCCTCCTCAGTAGCGGTGGTGACTGTAAAGGGCGGGACTGTGGGGTCGTCACAAATGTCCGTGTAGAGGTCGTCGCCAGTCGTGGTAGGTTCAACAGGAGGGTATGAGGTGTGATTGCGGGGTTGTCGGGGACGAATGGAGGATGGACGCTGGATGCGCTCCCAGATGGTAGGGTCGCCCATGGCTTCTTGCAGAGAGAGTTGTTCATTATCATCGTCGTCGTCGTCGTTGTTGTCGTTGTCAATGTCGTTGTCATTGCTTTCGTTGGTGTCAATATTATTGTTGATGTTGTCGTCATCGTCAACTGCTGGAGAGCTCGGCGTGGGGGACATGATGGGAGAAGAGTGGTACTGGAGCTGGTAGGCTGATGTTCCGGCGAGAAGTTGGTCGGCGGACATGGAGACGAAGACGAGGCCTTCCTGGACGCTGGATTGGGTTAGTATGTTTATGGGAAGATGTAATGTAGAAGAAGATGAGGAAGAAGAAGAAAAGAAAAAAAAGACATACGGAGCTGTAAAGCCACGGTCGGGGGCGCGGATGACGAGCTTCTCCAGGGCAAAGGGGGCGTCGGCAATGTGCTTCAGCAACAGATTGCAGCTGGCTGTCTCACTGCAGTAGACGCTCTTGTCGTTCTTCAAGACGTTCTGGATGTTGTAGAGGCCCGAGGGGTTGTCCTTGCGGTACTCGCCGCCGTCGCAGCTGACAATGTCCATGCGCAGGCGGCCGGGCACGACCTGGCCCTTGTAGCCGTACTTGAAGCCATCGTAGGGCGAGGCGGCGGTGGAGGCGTCGTGGTCCAGCTTGCGGCGCTTGGTGTGCCTGCGGTCGGTGCTAAAGGCGAAGGTGGGACTGCGCGAGCGTGGGCGGATGTTGGTGTTTGCGGTGGTGGTGGTTGTGCGCGTGTGTGTGCGGGTGCGGGTGTTTGCGAGCGTGTTGGCAAGCGTGTCGGTGAGGGTGTTGGCGTGGGGCGTCGAGGCGGCGGCGAGGTAGCGCTCGCTGGGGCGGAGGGGGCGCGCTGGCTGCACGTGATTGGGGGTGCTGGGGGTGTTGGGGTGGTTCAGGTGGCCGAGGTGGCTCAGGTGGTTCAGGTGGTGCAGCTGGCGACGGCGGATGGCACTGGCCTGGCGCCGGGTCGACGGGCGGACGGTGTTGGTGTTATCCCAGCCCGCGGGCGGGGGCGACGGCGATGAGCGAGGGCGCGGCATAGGCGGACATGTGTCGCAGGGGGTTGTGGAGGAGCAGAGGCGTGGTGGTGGTGTGGGCTTGGCAGTGGTTGTGGAGGAGTCTATGTATGTATGTATGTATGTATGTATGTATGCATGCAGGCGTGGTGGAGAGGATCATTCACCAGACCAGACCACCCCAGAAAAGACAAGCCCACACCACACAAGCCCCGAGCATCCATGTGGCCGTGTCATGCTGACATGCCGGGCTCAGTGGCACCCGCGCGGGGGGCCACCGCCATTGGCGAGCTGGCCACCAAGCCGGACTGGGCAGGCCAGGCAGTCGACGTCCATGTAGTGGCTAGTGGGCTAGCGTGTAGCGTGGGAGCCGCAAGGGCACCGCGTCACTCTCTGCTTCTCTCTGTGTCTGTGTCTGTGTCTCTGTGTCTGGCGCGTCGCTCTCTCCATCCCTGCATCCACGCCTGCACGTCGCTGTAGACGGCTGCAAATAGCTGCATACAGCTGTAATTACCTGCAATCGCCTGCAATCACCTGCCACCACCTGCACCCGCCTCCACTCACCTACACCCACCTACACCACAATGGTCGACTCCACTGCGCTCATCGCGCCCGCTGCCCCCACCACAAACAACACAAACACCACAAACACTCCACACTCAACATCCTCCACCACCTCCACCAATACCACCAACACACACACCCCCGTCACACACACAACCCCCCCAAGCCACGCCCCCGGCCAGACCGTCTCCGCCATGGCCCACGCCGACGAGATCTCTGCCGACGAAATCGCCCTCTACGACCGCCAGATTCGCCTTTGGGGCGTCCAGGCCCAGGAGAAGATTCGCACCGCCAACATCCTGCTCATCAACATCCAGGCCCTCGCCAACGAGATTGCAAAGAATCTGGTCCTTGCTGGTGTTGGCTCCATTACTCTGGCCGATCACCAGAACGTCACCTTGGAGGATCTTGGCGCTCAGTTTCTTATTTCTGAGGAGGATGTTGGGAAGAATGTATGTTATTCTCACTCTCACTCTCACACTCACACTATACTCATACACTCACTCTCACTCTGTACCCATACCCAAACACTCGTACACTCACTCGTACACTCACTCACTCACTCACTCACTCACTCACTCACTCACTCACTCACTCACTCTCATACTAACTCCTCCAGCGCGCACAAGCTGCTGCCCCCCACGTCCAGAAACTAAACCCCCGCGTCAAGGTCAACGTCCTCACCACAAACATCTGCAACGCCCCAAATGAAAACTTCTACACTCAATTCGACGTCATCATTGCTACAGACCTCTCGTTTGCCTCCCTCTTTGCTCTCAACGCTGGCGCCCGCATTGGCAACCGCCCCTTCTACGCCGGCGCCTCCCACGGCATGTACGGCTACATCTTCGCCGACCTCATCGCCCACAGCTTCGTCATTGAGCGCGAAAAGAGCAACCGCGCCACACAAAAGGGCCCCGAGAGCACCACCCGCTCCGTCATCGATATCCAGACCAAGCGCGAGAATGGCAAGGCAATCGAAATGGTCACCAAGCAGGAAATCTACAGCCCCCTCATGCTCGCCAAAGACTCGCCCCTATCCCCCGACATCAGCTCCAACCCGCGTCGTCTGAAAAAAGTTCACCCGCTCCTCACCTGCGTGCGCACACTATGGGAGTACCAGCGCAGCGGGCTCGGCGTCGACCCCACGCACTCCAAATACGACCTCGAAGCCTTTACCAAGCTCGCCACGGAAAAACACAAGGAACTGCTTCTTCCCTCGGAAACGCTGACCGCCGATTTCCTACGCTCCTTTCTGCAGAACCTGGGCAGTGAGTTGGCGCCTGTGACGGCATTTCTAGGCGGCCAGCTCGCGCAGGATGTCATCAATGTGCTGGGACACCGTGAGCAGCCCGTGCAGAATCTCATGCTATTTGATGGCGAGGAGAGCCAGGCCCCAGTATACACCCTACACTCGGGGCTGCCAAGCATGCTACCGATTGTGCCTGGGTTGCCTGCTGCGCAGACATCGACGATTGAGATTGATTGACCGAATGGCCATTAGATGGAATAAACGGAGAGTGTGACAGACGAAGGAAAAAAATGGCTCGGCAGGAAGCAGCGTGAAGCTTGCATATCCAAAAGTATAGTCAGTTTTTTGAGCTGCTGGCAACGGACGATACCCCATAAATCACATAGATGATACAATTATATTCCATGACACTACACTGTATCACACTACTTTTCATTTAACCATGTAGTAGTCTTCTGGACACAAACATCCCCAGTGACATTCCCAGTAAAAAAATGTCCATTACATCCACATTCTTCTCTATTCTACCCTACTGCTTCTTCTTCCCCTTCTCCTTCGTCTTGTTGGTCTCCTTCCCTCCCTCCCCCCTCATCAGCACCCACCACAGCCCCAAAAACGCCGCAAGCACCACCCCCACCGTCCCGCGCTGCACCCACCCGGCCATCACCCCCCTCCCATCAAGCACAGGGATATCGATTCTCTCCACCAAAACACCCTCCTCACCACCGCCACGCACCACCCCCGGCTGGACGTGCACAAAGCGCGTGCCCTGCCCAAACAAGCCCTCATACCCAAGGTGTAACCTATCAAAGGGGTTCCCGATCATAGAGTCGTGGCCCGCGTCGCTGGCGCACGCCCAGAAGACGGCGGGCCAGGCGAGCGGGATGGACGCGTGCGATGCAGAGGGTGAGGCGGGGAGGTAGCGCGCATGCAAGGGGATGGAAATTACCCACGGAGATGAACTAGCATCTGTGTTTTCATTTCCATTTTCATTTCCATCTTCATCTTCAGAAGCCTCTGGCGGGTGGGAGAGTTGAAACAGCGAGCTGCTTCCCCACTGTGGGACTACCCAGTCGGGGGCTTCGAGGTCGGTGGCGCCTGCTAGGCTGCGGAGGGCGACGAGGTTTTTGGAGGCGAGGAAGAGGGGGTCGGAGAATTGGTGTTGGTCGACGAATAGGGCGGAGGGGAGGGTGAGGTGCGCGTGGAGTTTGCAGGTGGGGTCTGGTGGGGCGAGGGTGGAGGGCGGGAAGGAGAGGAGGAGGGTGGGGTGGAGGCCTGTTGGGGATTGCAAGGAGGTGGTGAAGGTGGAGTTGGAGGGGGAGGGGAGCGGGTAGTGTCGTGTGGGGGTTTGGAAGCGCGTTGCTTCTGTAGAAGGGGGGTTAGTATGTTTGGTTTTGAGAGGAGAAGGATAGACGTACGGGGTGCGTTGGATTCGCCGAGCACGGTGAGGAAGCCGCCGAATTGAATGTCTTCTGGGTCGGGGTTGGGCTCGGATGTCAAGACGCCGATTTCTACGCGAGAGTTGGCAGAGGGTTGGGAGATGGTTTCCGTCCAGCCTGATGGAGAGGGGGCCGACGACCAGAACGAGGTTAAGATTAGGGCGCGCGAGATGGTGTCGTAGTCAATGTCGAGATACGACGCGGATTGAAGGGATGAAACGAATTTTGTGCATTCTTTGCCGAGAAGCTTGCTGCTGGAACACATCTGCTTCTCAAGGCCTTGGACAAATGTCGTCAGAGATGGGAGGTGGGAATAGTACTCTGACGAGGCGGACATGGAGAAGCGCTTTGATAGAACGGGGAGCTTGACAGCTGTTTCATTCATCGAGGAGCACTTTAGATCCGGAGAAAAGGTTGAATGGAGGCCATGGCACAACGCATCTTCAGATATGTCCTTCTTCAAGGGCGTGAAGAAGACGTGTAGGCCGGGTGACACACGTGACGTAAACGGGGGGATTGTGTCGTATGGTGTTTCCGTCACCCAGCGAACATGCAGTTCGTGCCATTGCTCGAGGTATTTGCTGAGCTGTGGAGTTCAATCAGAAAAAAAACCAGACTAAAGGTTGAATCAGACGCACCTCTTTAGGCAGCTCATCCAGCCCAACCGTGATACGGTGTTCTTTCACAGCATCGACATCTTTCAGCGCCAATGTCGACTTTGCTCCCTCCTTTCCGACCTTCAAAAGCTCCGGGGTAAAGGAGTCTGGGTTCTTAACCACGTATGTTATTCTTTGCTTCATTGTTGTTGTTGACTGCACACGTTCAAGTCATGGACAGATGGTCATCACGCTCGTGTACTGAATGTCAGTCTAAGCCACATCCAGCCACACCACGCGCGCGTTCCTGGCCAATGACGAACGCCAAGAGACCCTTTCACGAGCTCTTGGTTCTAGAATCGCTGCCTTGTCCTCCACCACCCACCTGTCCTCTTTTGTGTGTTCCGCCACTTGTGCGCCTATAAGAGTGCTGCTCTCTAACACCTGTCGTCGCCTACGCTGAACAACAGTGAGATGCGCGTTCTCGACTTCCTCTACCCAGCACTGCTGGCCAGTGGCGCAGAAGCTTTAAAGGTCAAAATAGGCACCAAAATCAAGCTCTCCAACGTGCAGAGCCTCACTCTCCGTAATGGCATGGATACTACTCATCGTCGGGTTGAAGCAATTCCTCAGGTACGATTATCATCTACCCAACTTGCATATCTTATTATCCTGCTAACATTCTTCAGCTGAACTGCATCGGTGGCTCTGCGCGTGGACTTTACGAAGTTGACGTGATGCGCTGCAAGAACTCCGGCACTGACTACGACGACGACTCGATCCAGTGGACATGTACCGCCTCGCTCCCTGAAGAGTTCAAGCTCGGCTCCACAGACGTCATCTGCGAAGGTTACGACTCCCCCGATGACCCATATATCCTAAAGGGCAGCTGTGGCGTCGAGTATCGACTCGTTCTTACAGAAAAGGGACAAGCAAAATACGGCAGGGGCAGGGGAGGTTGGCGCGACGAAGACGGCGAAGAGCATGGCCCGAAGACAATGGCAGAGAAAATTGCGGCGGGTGTGTTCTGGTCTTTGTTCATTGGTGTAGCGCTGTGGATCGTGTACAATGTCTTTTTAGGCTGGACAAGAAGAACTCAGGGTGGTGACGCTGGTGTCAATCGACCGGGCTGGGGAGGAGGTGGTGGTGGTGGTGGAGGATGGAGAGGAGGAAACGAGGGCTATGACGACGCGCCACCACCATACGACTACCAGCCTGGTACCAACAAACCCCGGGACGGATATGGCACTAATCAAGGCTGGCGACCCGGGTTCTTGTCTGGCGCCATGGGTGGTGCGGCTGCTGGCTGGGCTGCTGGACAGATGGGCAATCGCGGCAACCAGACAGGCAGTCGTTGGGGAGGTGGAGACGGAGGTAGAAGCCAGTGGGACAATGGTGAAGGCAACTCGAGGTCCTCCTCTGGTTCATCCTTTTCCTCAACAAGACATGAAAGCACGGGCTTTGGGTCGACATCGCGACGATAGGCACTGCCAGTAGTTTTCTCTTTGGATTCAGAATGATACCCTTATTGTGAGCTTTGGCTTTATCGAGTTATTGATTTTTTTATGCATGAAACGAAAAGTGTAAAGAATTAAACATACCGATTTATTTTTCATCTATCGATTTATCACAACAATGTGAAACGGTGCAACTACAATCAATTAAATCATGATGACTATCTACCATTCTTCATCTTTCCTTATTACTAGCATCCTGCATTTCGTCGATAGTGCATTTAAAAAAGATAGTGTCAACTGTATTTGCACTGGTGAACTCTACTTCTTTTGTTCTGCGCCTCGACCCACTCTCACTTAGTAACTATGTTCAAGTCCATCTCTTGCTGACAAACCTTAGTTTAGTTTATTTCCCTCAATTTTCGAATGCTAGCCACGTACGTTGAGCTTATTTAAAACTAGCTTTCTCTAATTCTCCTACTTGACATATGTTCTCAACAGCTCAGGTCTTCACCGCTCTCTGGGCACTAACGTGCGGGGGCACACTTTCTCAGCGTCAACGTTACCCCAAGCATCAACCATGAATTATTTAAGAGCAGCAGTAACAAATTCAATTAGCGTATCATGGAGTACCAAGTACCAAATGGGGAAGAATGATGATAGGATACCTTCCTCCATTAGGACATTCTCGACTCAAAATCTAGATCTAATTTTCCGCAATATAGATTAAGGCGCCGCCACTAAGTCATTGAAGCAGTCTCCGCTTCCTCCAATTAAGCTCAGGTACTCATGATTCTGGATGGCGATCGCCAGTCATCTAAACTAATTACTGCAATATAGACTGACTTTCCTCCTTTCACTAGCCCACAAAACAGCCTTCCCATGATGAAACAGCCGTAAGATTCGTTAATAGCATCACTCTTGCATTCTTTGTGGTGGCCGGGTCTCCCCCCTTTTTAACAACAACACTAGCAACCTTACCCTTGATCCGTCAGTTCTTAAACGCCACATCCCGACACATTTTTTCCGCGTCTTTTGAAGTGGCGTCGAATTCATCATGACTATCCTTGTCTTTACACCTGTGTAATGACGAATTCATAGCAAGATCACTGACAAGTCACTCTATGTGGGGTACACGCTCAATGCATGAGGGTTCAAATTGTCGAGCCTGATTTTGATCATCTCATTAAATAAGTACACGACTTTTGTCAAGATTGTGTATTGAGATGCCACAGTTGTGCAATCTGCGGTTTATTCTGCAGATAATACTACATTTATCAATAATTCATATGTAGAAACAAGTTATCCTCTACGTGAAATCTTTGTTCAGCTCACTAAGTACCGACTTGTCCTGTGGGTGATTGTTAAAGAACCGGAGATGTTGAAGAGGGATAAGAGGGGACTGGGGAGACTTTGCCGGGAAATGTCTTATTCGTTGATGTAGAGGCTGAGAGATGGCTTGAGATATTGGACTTGTTCAAGAGGTGAGAAGAGCATCCATGCTGACTTCACATGTTGGCTTCGATAGTGCCGGGCGTGCTTCCGCTTCGATTTCGACGTTTTTCGGATGCGATTCGCTGACTTTGCTCGTGCAGATAACAGTAAGGAGGTGGTTTGTTCTCGAGCGAACATCGCGTTTGTAGTGGTCTAACTGGATTGTTTAATATGGTTTCGTATCAGTATTGCTCTGTCCTCGAGTCTTGAATCTGATGAGACTTACCACGAACAGAGAGCTATATCTTCCATTTGTGTCTGTTAAAACATGACCACAAATACCAGTGCACTAAACTCCCTCGCCTGTGCTCATAATCTTGATACAGGCGGTGAAAGATCGTGTCGTCCGCTCTCATTATCGCCAAGTAGTAGGAAGCACTCCGGCTTGGTTTGTGATCTTTGACTCCCTCACTCACCTGCGGTACTTGAATTAACTCAATCCAGGCGTATTGAGACTGCCTATTCAAATATCTCTAACATTTCCTGTGCTATCATGCTGCCTAACAGCACAATGTCGATCCTCGCATTCGTCGTCACCTGGTTCATGGCAGTCGCACTTGCCTGCCCTCCACCCTTCAACAACTGGAATTTCGTCGAAAACGACACTCATACTACCGGCGACCTTATCGATGCTGCGCTCGAGCAGTCAGGTCTTGGATGGACCGAAGCTGTCGCCACCTATGGTAATCCTGCCAAGCCGTGGCCTATGAACAATGACGGTGTTGCGCTTGTTGAGTATTGTTATGAAGACAAAGAAGCCAAGGATGAGCTCTTCATGGTCGTCAACCAGGCCGTGTTGCTCTGGACAAGTCGCTTGGGCCCTCCGAGCGAGCATTCTCGTCACCGGTTGCATGTCCAAGAGGTTGACCACACAGACCGCCCCTATTGTTTCCATGATGGAGGGTGGAATAGTCACTACAAACCTGGAACCCTTGTAATGCGTAAGCATAAAGACCCCCAGCAAGGTGCTGCGGCTACAGCCACGCTGGGCTGGCTTTCCGAGGGTGACCCTGACCGACATGCTCTTATCATCAATCTGGCCAAAACGGCGCCCTCAGATGCGGGTTTCATCGTTGCACACGAATTCGGTATGTGTTTGGTAGCTCTCGCTGAAGGGGTAGGCTGACTTGTTGTGAAGGCCACGTCTTTGGGCTATGGCACGAGCATCAGCGCGGGGACCGAGATCACTGGCTACACTTCGAGTGCAAGAACGTAATTGAATACGAGCGAGTCAAGCAGGAAGTTGAAGAAAAGGGCCAGCATACCATGGAACAGGTCTGCGATAGTTCCACCCTCAGTTACAAGTACAACTTTATGGCGGCAGCCTGGTCGAAGCGCGCCTACATTGATGAAAAAGACTGGCAGTGGCGTCTCCACACAGGCGTGTTCGATCAGTGGTCCATCATGTAAGTAGATCCCTGATTATGACCCAGACTGTGTGGGTCTTAATCCTCAACAGGCTTTATGGTAACGACACTGGCATGGATCCCGCCAAGAAGGCAACCGATGTGTTACAGGTTCCGCTGGCCAAGTGGAGGTGGCCTGGTGCAGAAGGCAATACAGACCGCAACAATGCCAACTGCCAAATCATCTGGCCAAATCGCCGTCCTTCTCCTGGTGACTTGCAAGGTCTCATGTACATCTACCGTTGGTAGAGTTTCAGGGGGAGTCGCAGTTCTGAAATTTCGAAGAAGATCTGTCTATGTGTACAGGCTTATCCTGTTCAGGTCGTGGGTCGACACATTTTCATATTATCTTAGATTGGATTGGCGTATTTCTCTGCCGAAGAAAAGCTTGAAGCGGCAGGGACGACAATTCCCGTAAGCACATAATGGATAAATTAGAACGGCAAAAACTTCAACTCGTGCCGTAGATGTTTTTAACAGTCAAATGTGACTTGAATTTGGGTGCTGCCCTGTCTAGGTTTTGATGCAGGATTGCATAATGGATATAATCGTCATCTAGGTTTTAGTCCCTTTGCATAATTCCCTCAGCACACATCATCATCAGTCTAAGCCTCTCGCAAAGTATGCAGAGCCTTGTTGCGCGTATTCAACGGCAGATAGCGTATTTCGTCATTGTAGTCGTTTGAGAGGTTGGAATGTAGTACACTAGCTGCCATGTCGGAAAAGGTGTGGTATGTAGGATGACAGATAGTGTATATGACTCTGATTATCAAGATACCAATGAGAGTTCCGGCTATTTTGAAAATCCGGCAGAATCTTCTCTAGTGGATATTGGGAGTGAGATGCGGGAAGTCCGGAAGACAGGGTTTCGGTAAACAGGACAGGCGAGAGTGTCAAAGTTTTTGACAAGTGCCGCCGATTACAATGTGTCGCAGTGCTGATCCAACAATGAGCGACAAAAGTAATCTTACTCTTGATATTGGTAGGATTCAAGAAAGTCATGAACATCCAAAGGGGTTCGTCAACACAAAACAGAGACCATGAGTGTTCTATGGCTGGTCCTGCCATCTAGATCTGGCAATCTAACAGTTGAAAAAAAAGTCGGAACCAAAAAAAACCGCAAGGCTTAGTAGATTCGGACGACTTACCACCTCATCACCTAGCCCAAACAGTACCTATCTACAACAGCCACACCGACACATTACATCGAGCGAACCCGTGGGCCATTGACTTCTTTCAACCGTGCGAATAGGACCGGGGCTTTTGCATTCCAGTGACGCGTTACAGATCTACCAACCACCAACCAGTTTCAGCCCTACTAGCCTTTCTCGCACTCCCAAGTGCTATTTCCTACCCCATAGACAACACGGAAACTGCCTTGCCAAGACTTTCATCGTGCTCTCGATACGTGTATCAAGTTCAAGCCACCCAAGGATCAACCAGCCCTAGGCCGATCACCCATCTCATTGGTGCACAAGCCCTCAGGGCCCAAGGCCCATGCTTGTCGTAAGGCGATCTCGGCTCAGGGAAACGGGCTTGCTGGGGTGTTAGGGCTGATAAAACGCGTTGACAGATGTAGGCGGTTGATGTTCCAAGCGTCGGGCCGTTTTTAGCGTTTCGCTTTCGATCTCGTACTCGCACTCGTCAATCGAATTCGCACTCTGGAGTTGTGTAGTGTTATGCGTGTTTCGAAAATGGATAGTGTTTCTGTAAACTGGGCTATGCTATGGGGTGTAAAAAAAGGTATATACTTGGGTAGTCTACAGTATGAAGAAGATCATCATACACAGTGCCTTCCAATCTTCCAACTCCAAAAGCTTCTACAACAAAGACTTGGTACAGTCCTAAGCATACGACTATCAACGAATAACCCCAAGACGAAATCCTGATCTCAAAAGCCATGGCTATTCTCGACATCTTCAACAAGCCAATGTTTCACAGCCGATTTAAGCTTCCAATGCACATTTTCCAAATTATCCTCATCCACGTTGTCATCGGCTGCTCTGTTCCAAGAATCTTTGCTAAGAATCAACCGCGGACAAGAGCCAGTACAATCGCTCTAGGAATGGTTAGTACCTTTAGTCTATTTCTTACCTTACAAGCGCAATGCTGATTTGATACATCTACAGAGTGCGAAGTCACTCATGTTCCTAGGCTACATGCTTCTCTCCGAATACACCCAGATGTTCCGAAAGTGGCAAAGCTACAAAGCGAACCTCATTCTTCATATCCTTGAGATTGTCTTCTGGGGTGCTGTCGCCGCCCTAGTCTTCCAAGCCAACCTCAAGAGTTGCCAAGGATACCTTTGCATCCTGAGTTGGGTTGTGGTCGGTGTTGCTGGGATTATCAAGTGAGTATCCCCTGTCGTCTATAACCGGTGTACATGCAACTGACATAGCTCTCTTAGTGTGACTGAGCAGTATTCCGCAGGGATAGCGATTCGGGAATTCCGCGAGGACAGGATGAGGAAGCATGCAGTAGGAAGCAGCACCGACAGTGGTTTCGATCGAGTGGGAACCGAGGAAGAGATGATGCAAAGGCGCACTAAGCACCCCCGAAACGTCCACCTCAACGCTGTTTAATTTGGTACTTTGCAAAAGTGTGGCCAGCGTAGCGCACTACACCACAGTAATGTTGTCAGTATCGATATCCACGCCGTGTACACAACCTCTAGTACGGACGCTTCTCGTACGCCGTTGCTAGAAAAGGAGTCGCCATCTACCGTGTGCCGAGCACCTACGATACGCCTACCCAAATTGCTACTGCTTCGACTGCCTTGCGCATCGACTCAATCAGAATCATCCTCTTCCAGTCGTCCGGGAGGCTCCTAAAACTCATGGGCCTTGCGAACAAACCGTCGCGTTTCGGCCTCAACAGCCATGTCATTTTCTTTTGTAAAGCGATCAATCGAGACGCCCACGCTCTCGACTCTTTCCCAGCGTTTGGAATTTTTCTTTATGTATCGTAGAGCTAGAGTTGTAGAACACAATCCCAAGATTATAGTATTAATCAGTGTCTCGATGACTTCTATATGTGTTTTCCTACACTTGTTTGTACCTTGAACTTTCTACGGCGATTTTTAATATCCAACGGATGGTAAGTGACCACTCTTTCACAGTAAGCTATACGAATGAAATTTAAAACACTGCTAGGCAACGATTTATCCGGGTAGCGACATCGGTGTTCCAATCGACCCGTGCATCTCATCAAGACTTACAGTCTTTCTGCACCTACCTAAAAGGACAAGGCGACATTTGAAGCACCCAAAGTTGGCACGAGCGGCGACTTTTTCCCAATGTTGACGAGCGTGAAGCCGTCTGCTTGCAGCGTGGAAACTCCGCCATTCTAGTGTTAGCGCCAAATTGTGTACGAAGCCCGCCGTCTTGCGAATACTTAGGTTGTGGTGGGCCCGCGAAAATGTGCCATTCAACACCACGACGTGGTACACGAATTCTCTCTACAACGCTAGACGTGGCGAACGAAGGATCTGTAGCGGGAAATTTTCTCCGCTCAATACCATGTCCGGCCAGTTCTTATCGCGAGGGTCCACTTTTGGCTACAAACGTGGTATGACTGGCCAGATCGTACTACCTGATCAGAGTACAAAATGAAGAATCAGAATAAGCATTTTCTTTGCTTCTCGGCACTTAAGAAGAAAAAGAAAAAAAATCCAAGATGTCTTCGACTACTACGCAGACAGCTTTTGAGCTTACGCAACCGGTTGGAGAGCGAAGACGTTCATTCGTCGCGGCACAACAAAACCAATCAGCGCCATCAACCCCCATTCCAGCAAGCATCTCAGCACGCTCTTCATACTTCCCAGAACTTCAAGGGAAGCGCGTCAACTTCCACGAGCCACCACCGACAAGCTCAATCTCAATCACGCCAGCGGGAGCCCAAACACCGGCCGGAGCATCAACCCCTGGATGGACCACTCCAGGAACCGCAACACCGGGAGGATGGATGAGCCCAACAGGACAAGCTACTCCAGGATGGGCAACTCCAAAGTCTTCACAGATACGTCCGCTTATGTTTCCCGAGGAAGCATATCCAGACGTTGGTTCCATCCACACGTGGCGTGGCGTTATGATCCTCTCCATCACCTGCGGGGCCCAGCTAATCGACAACATTTTCATGACAGCTGTCAATTTGTCTCTCCCAAAAGTTCAAGACGAGTTCAAGGTTACTTCTGGAGATCTACAGTGGCTACTTTCTGCATATACACTTACCTTTGGCGGGTTTCTACTGTTTTCTGGAGTCCTGGCGGATCGCTACGGTAGACGGATGATTTTTAGTGCTGGAATGCTCTGGATGTCTGTCTGGACACTCGCCATTGGCTTCGGGGATTCATTTATTCAAGTTGCGATTTTCCGTGCCCTTCAAGGAATTGGTGCTGCAATGACGGTACCATCTGCCATTGGAATCATAAGCTCCCATTTCGTTGCTAGCGAACGAGCTGTAGCTCTCACGTTTTTTGGAGCCAGTGGCGCTGTGGGTTTCGCTGCAGGACTGCTTTTTGGTGGTTTCATCACGGAGGCGTTGGGATGGAGATATATTTTCCGCATTGCAGTGGCAGTCACAGCTCCAGTTGGAATTGTGGGATTCTTCTATCTGCCTAAAGATCGTCGCGAAGGTAGTGCGCGACCAAGTCTCGATTTCCTCGGAGCTGCGTTGTCTACCTCCGGTTTGATACTGCTGTCTTTTGTCCTCTCAAGCGGAGGCGAGTATGGATGGAACAAAGCATTCATCATTGCACTGCTTGTAGCATCAGTGGTTATGCTTGGTGTGTTTACTTATGTCGAAAAGAAAGTCAGGAACCCAATTATGCCTCTTTCGCTTTGGAAGATTAAGAACTTTGCGCCTTTATGGATTACCGGTTTCTGTAAGAAAAGTACTTACCCCACGGTTCTCGTAGCACACTAACAAGTCACAGTGGTATACGGAAGTTATCAGACTGTTACCTACTACATTGTACTCCAAGCACAGGAAATTGCAAAACTCTCTCCTGGCGCGACAGCACTGCGGTTTCTGCCCATGGGCGCTGCAGGGTTGACAACAAACATGGTCATCGCTAAATGGATGAAAAGGATGGATCTACGTTATCTCATGGCCACAGGAGGAGTCATCATTTTGATTGCGCCTATCCCGGCGTGTTTGATGCCGGAGGACGATCCAAATTTGTGAGCGAACCCTTTGACCTTTAAAGTCTCAAAGCTGACGGATGCTTGATAGTTGGCGGTACATTCTTCCTACCTCAATTATGGTCGTAACCGGAGTCAGCATTTGCTATATATGCATTACGAACATCATGCTTGAATCTGTGCCAACAAATGTTAAATCTCTTTGTGGTGGACTGGTCAACACGGCGTTTCAAATCGGCTCCGGAGTAAGTCTGGCACTAGCAGCCGCTGTTGTGAATGCAGTCGACATTAAGAAAGGACGCAGCGAGGCAAAACAGTATCAGACCGGGTTGTTCTGCTGTATTGGGCTTTCTCTAGTTGGACTGATTGTCTCGTTGCTTGGCATGCGTGGTTTGCGCAGTAAGCTAGGCGGTGGTGCGATGGTGCATTGAATGGACACGGAGTGTGCAAGTACACGTTCTGGGATACCTAAAATAATGTGAGTAACATCTTTTTTTTAAAATAAAAAAAAATAAAAAACAATGTCCCAATCTACAATATCGACCCCTCTCCTCGGATTGCATGTGTCTCTGGCTTATTTGATTGCCGCTGGTCTTTTCTCCGCAATTCTCCACCTCACGCTTCGCCGGACTTGTGTACCAATCCTAAGTCATTGAGCCTTGATTGTGTACACCAAATGTAACGTCACAATACCATCTTCGCTTGTGGTTATCTGCACAGAATCATGATGCTTCTGTTCCATCCTGGCGTCGGAGTCTAATTCATCTTCCGTCATGCTTCCAGCGATTCATGGTGCTAACCGCTTAACTATTTTAGGCTTAGTTGACCGACCTCGCACTTGACGATCACGTCGTTCCAACCTCCCAAGGCTGTTGCGACCTGGATATGCATCTTATCGGCCTTTCAGTACTGCTATCTGCATCTATTTGATGATCCGACGTTGCTTCCGACGGAGATATAGCATGGATTTTGATAGTTTCTCCACATTGTTGAATGTCAACCCCAGAAGCACGTGGATAATCCCCACAATGGCGAGGTTGGGTGCACGATAAGTGCAGAAGGATCAGACGGTCCGATAATTGATGGCTATAAGTCGGACGCCTCACTGCGAATGAGAGGAAACCATACTGCGGCTCTCATGCTGCCTGCGTTGTCATCATGGGTCTTCTGCACTCTTTCCAGTATTATCTCACTACGGTCGCGGTACTTACGAATCTCTCATCAGTTACGGGTGCTACAAGTATAACACTACCGGGATACGGAAGTTTTGTTGGTACGACCGTCAATCAGACCTTGACGAAGCGAGCGTTGCCGGCTCCAGTCAATGCATGGCTCGGCATTGACTACGCATCTCAGCCGATTGGAGAAAGTCGGTTTGCTCCTGTAGGACCCCCGGCAGCCTTCTCAGGAACAAAAAATGCTTCCGCGTACGGTTTTTCTTGCGTCCAAGATCCGTCAACACTGCCCTACCCTCAGGATGAGGCTTGCCTGAGCTTGAACGTTTTCAGTCCTTCGAATGTCTCATTGCACCAGAAGCTACCAGTTCTTATTTGGGTTCATGGAGTACGTTACGCAATAAAACTTAATGTCAATAACGCTAAAAAAAAATAAGGGTGCATTTGTCGCGGGTTCTGCCAGAAGCTTTGATGGTGCTGCCTTTGTCGCCAACTCAAAAGAGCCTTTGATTGTTGTGACCTTCAACTACAGGGTTAACTCTCTTGGATTCATACCTCATCCCGTTTTCGAACGTCTTGGGCTTCTCAACCTTGGACTTCTTGATCAAGAATTGTTGTTCAAATTTGTCCAGCAATACATCTCTGTCTTTGGTGGTGACGCGGATCGTGTTACTATTGGTGGACGCTCGGCTGGTGCTCACTCGGTTGCCATTCACCTTTTTCACAACTACAACAAGACCGAGGGCCCTTCGCCGCTTTTCTCCCAGGCGCTGCTACAATCTGGCAGTGTCACAGCTCGCGCATTTCCTGATGCGCACTATCCTCTTTACCAGACCCAGTTCTCGAAGTACTTGGGTCTGATTGGATGCGGTAATGTCGCGAATGGTACAGATAACGAAGTGATTGGATGCTTGCGCGCTGCTCCCATCTCTTCGATTGAAAAGGCTAGTACTCAGCTCTATGACGAGTCAACCTTGACCATTACTTGGCCTTTTCAGCCTACCCGAGGTGGCCCGCTTCTGGAACAAGCCGGCTCGATCTCTGGTTACAACAGACAATTCTATCACATCCCAACTATCACTACAAACGTACGAGACGAGGCCAAGTTCTACACACCAGGTGATATTGAAACAAATGAAGAGTTCCTTGATTATATCCATAATATCATCCCTGATCTTACTTCCGAGGACCTTTCCGACCTTGAGAGATTGTACCCAGATCCCACTGGCGACATCAACGGCGACTTCTCGCCTTATGCTCACAGCCCAAATTCAACTCAATATGACAGAATTAGCGCTGCTTTAACTGATTACATGTATGCAGCTGCGGGGCAAGAAACAGCTATCCGTATGTCTGATGCGGGTGTCCCCGTTTTCAAACTCAACTTTGTTGTCAACAACACATTTCCCGCCTGGAGGGGTATTCCGCACACTAGCGACACAAAGGTATTTTGATGCATTTTTTCGTTGCTATAAAATATCTTGCTAATTCATTACTAGTATACATGGGCAGAGGGTAATGGTACAGGTGGTGTGCAATATCCTGAGGTTGGCAAACTTCTCAACGGATACTTCTCGGATTTCGTCGCTTTCGGAGATCCCAACGCTGGGAACCGCACAGGGTTCCCTAAATGGCCTAAATACTTGGATGATAACAAAAATGGAAGACCAGGTCTCCAGTTGAGGTTTGAAGCTTTTGGTAATACTAGGGTTGAAGGTGATTCAATTAGGAGGGAGCAAAGCGAGTGGTGGAGAGACGAGAGTAGAGCGGCTAGACTTGAAAAATAAGGTTCCAGAGATTTTGGATAAAATGTTGTAGAAACTCGTAGCAATTGATGTCATTACCATTCAAAAGAGAGATGGAGTGTGGAGAAGACCGGGGACTGAAACAATCGCGAACTGAATGGCTAGCTAATTCTGACCAATCAGAGCGAATTTCAACCAGCACACCACAATTGTGCGGAACTCTTTCGAGTACCACAGCACATGTCAGCAGAATATTAGCAATCAAAATGATTGTTTCCAAAATGTGACACGTAATTTCCTCAAAATCTGTGGACTTTCTAAGGTCAGTGCTCCATCGAAACGTCAAAATAAGTGAAGCGCTCGCTTTGGACTAAGGTTGGTGGCATTTCAATCCTCATCGTTTAACGATCGTCTACGTGGCAGACACGTACCTAAGGACAACAAGTACAAGCTAGACAACTTGACAACTTGACAAAGTGCATTTGCACCTGATGATGATTAAGTCGAACATTGTTGAAATAGCATAGCCACTATGATGAGACACATTGCGAGACAACGTCACGGTACAGAGGCAACCTAAGAATATAAAATTATTGTAACCCTCCTTGAACAGAATTAGATTGCTCGAAGCCTTACGAAACGCACACAAAAAAAATCACAAGAACACACGACCATATCCACACACATCATAAGACCCACAAGGCCCAACATCATGGCCGCCAATGCTGCCCCCAACACATCTACGCCATTGGTCCACAGGTCCTATAGCCAATCTTCCAGTTGTCGCATGCCTATGGCCCCGACTTTGGCCTTCCATGGACTCATCAACGAAATCAAAGCTTACCGCACAGCCCTCCACCTTCTCGCCACAACGCCACGCTCCACACACCCATACACACTTGAGTCGTTAGAAAATACGCAAAACTTCCTTCTAAAACAACTCAAAATCATGAAAGCAGATCTGCGAAGAATAGGCGATGAAGTAGATGAATACAGAACGCGAGTCCTCGAGATGCCCGTCATGAGGGGAGTAGGCAAGAATGAGGAGCTACTTTTGGCGACCAAGAAAGTGCAGAGCGATTTGTCATGTTTGCTTGAGAAGAGAAGAGGAGTGAAGAAGGACATGAAATTTTACGTGCGAAGACTAAACGCGATCAAGCACGATATGAGTTTAAAGGGACCTAGGGCGAAGGTCGTTAAACTTGATGGAGAGGGAAGCCCCGTGAAAAAGAACATCAAGAAGATTGGGTGTGGAGAGAAAACAGAGGTTATCCAGAAAGATGTAGAGGTGGAGGCGAGAACACGCATCGAGACAAAAAACCGTGCAGATTCGGTACAAGAGCCGGAGATGACATCAGCTTTTGTGTTTACATCGAAATCTACCTCTACTTCCAAGCGCTCTCCTGACTTCAGCTTCCTCTATACTTCTGACACCGACTCGAAATCTTTGACGGAGACTGCATTAAGTTTCAACCCGAGAACCGAGGCTGAAACAATACTGGGAATCAAGTCAAGGGCAGAGACAGAGCAAGTCGCTGCGACTGAGCCAATAGCGCAGACCAATCCGAACGGGGATTTCGATCCATTCACTGAGATCAAGGCAGTCGCAACCACGAATACAAAAACAACGCCAGAAGAAGAGATGTACAGACAAAAGACAGCACCAAAAGAGGCGAACACGATCGCAGAACTAGACACTAGAAGAAAGAGAAACCGACAAAAGACGATGGACAAACCCAGGCATGCATCCAAGTTCTCAGAAGTGGAGTCGTTTCAAGATACGTACAGACACACTCATACTGCGATGTATCAAGATATGGAGATGTATGTTGAGACTTCAATGTACGGCAATGAGGGGGCGTACACAAGAACTGAGATGTACGCAGAGACGGAGATGTGCCCTGAGGCGTCGCTGTATATGAACAAGAGGTCGAACACGGGCCAATTAGTTTATTCGGATTCAGAGTATGGCACTGGATGAACTGAACAAGTGCTTCGCAAGAATGATGGAGAGTTAAGTAATCAGGAAAGGTAGTGTGTTGAGACTTGAATGAACAAGAGAAAGACTCAGTTTGTTACTTTATGTATTTTTATGTCGGATTCTCTGGTTGTAGGAGTAAGATGGTTTGTACAAGACACGCCACTTGTGCGATGTCGTTTTATAGCTATCATTTTCGAATAATACAGCATTTGAATGAGATTGAATTGTTGCTACATTCACAAGTCATATCATGCACAACGAACGGTTTAAATTGGAGAAAGAAGCTAGTAGATCCAAATAACGGATTTCGTGAAGGAGAGCCTGTTTATGGCATAGGCAAACGATAGATGTTGCTGTCAGTTGTTATACCTATTCGTGCTCACGAGCAATTTTATAGTGGTTGAGGCATGCCTGTGTAGTAGGATGCTCTTTACCAAGAACCTTGATATACCCATCAAACGCTCGCTGATATAATGCGCTTGCAGCTGTATAGTGCTGTTGTTGATGGAATGAAAAGGCTAGATGGTATACGCTGGTGAGCGTGTCAGGGTGCTCTCGGCCAAGCACTTTCTCCCTTCCTTCTACCGCTCGTCTATGCATTGCTTCTGCCTCGTTGTACTTCCTCTGGCTTAACAACACTGTCCCAAGGTTACTGACGCTGGCGAGTGTGTCAGGGTGCTCTCGCCCAAGCACTTTCTCAGATCCTTCTAGCGCTCGTCTATGCATTGCTTCTGCCTCGTTGTACTTCCTCTGGTCTGACAACACTAACCCAAGAAGGCTGACGCTAGCGAGCGTGTGAGGGTGCTCTCGCCCAAGCATTTTCTCAAATCCTTCTAGCGCTCGTCTATGCATTGCTTCTGCCTCGTTGTACTTCCTCTGGCTTAACAACACTGTCCCAAGGTTGCTGACGCTGGCGAGTGTGTCAGGGTGCTCTATCCCAAGCACTTTCTCAGATCCTTCTAGCGCTCGTCTATGCATTGCTTCTGCCTCGTTGTACTTCCTCTGGTCTGACAACACTAACCCAAGAAGGCTGACGCTAGCGAGCGTGTGAGGGTGCTCTCGCCCAAGCATTTTCTCAAATCCTTCTAGCGCTCGTCTATGCATTGCTTCTGCCTCGTTGTACTTCCTCTGGCTTAACAACACTGTCCCAAGGTTGCTGACGCTGGCGAGTGTGTCAGGGTGCTCTATCCCAAGCACTTTCTCAGATCCTTCTAGCGCTCGTCTATGCATTGCTTCTGCCTCGTTGTACTTCCTCTGGTCTGACAACACTAACCCAAGAAGGCTGACGCTAGCGAGCGTGTGAGGGTGCTCTCGCCCAAGCATTTTCTCAAATCCTTCTAGCGCTCGTCTATGCATTGCTTCTGCCTCGTTGTACTTCCTCTGGCTTAACAACACTGTCCCAAGGTTGCTGACGCTGGCGAGTGTGTCAGGGTGCTCTATCCCAAGCACTTTCTCAGATCCTTCTAGCGCTCGTCTATGCATTGCTTCTGCCTCGTTGTACTTTCCCTGTCTCTTAAACACTATCCCAAGGTTGCTAATGTTAGTAAGCGTGTCAGGGTGCTCTATCCCAAGCACTTTCTCATACCCTTCTAGCGCTCGTCTATGCATTGCTTCTGCATCGTTGTATTTTCCCTGGCCTGACAAAACTAATCCAAGCTGGCTAACGCTGTAAAGTGTGTCCGGGTGCTCTAGCCCCAGCACCTTCTCTCTAATATCTATTGACACTTGAATAAATCCCTCTGCCGCTCTATACTCCCCTTGGAGGAATAGATACTAGGCCGCATCGTTAGCACAATTTGCTTGGTTTTCTAAATCCTCTTCATCTTCTGTAGTATGGCCGACAATCTCTTTAACATGGGGAAGAAGTACTTCACACTTGTCCCAAGTATCATAGTCTACATTTGGAAATTCTGCGACAAGAGCCCGCGCCGACTCTTTTACCCATTTACTTAACACCTTCTCTACCTCGAGCCACGTCCTCACCGACAGCTGTACGAGTCGGTGCATCCCCAATGCCTGTCCTCTAATCTCTGTTCTTACAAGGGAAAAGCTGAGTAACGGCGCGAGAGCATCGTCGAAGTCTAGCTGACTTATGTTATTGGTCTGCAGCAGCCATCTTGGGATCCCCTGCTTATCAAACATACTCATCAGTGCAAGTAGATCGGCAGCCGATGGCGCCGTCTTTTGGATGTACTCGAACGAGATCTGCCATGTCGTAATTACTGCATGCCGGATGCTATGGTCTCGGCGAATATCTTTCCACTCCTTCTTGCTGAGAAGATGAATTTGGTTAGCTTCGCTCTTGCGGAACAGCTCGAGATACGTAGATACGGTTAACGTCGGTGCTCTTGTCTTGATGTACGCCGCGGCGTGTGTGATAGCTAGAGGTATCCGTTCTAGCACCTGAACAAGTGCCCTGGCATCTACTCGGCTGGACTCGTTAAATGGCACTCTTGTCTGCAGCAGGGTCATCGCGTCCTCTTCCTCCATCGGCTCTACCTCGACGATGCTACCGCTTCCTCCAACGACATTGACCGCTGCAGTCTTGTTCCTTGAAGTGACCACGATTGTTCCGTTCGCTGTCTGAGGGAGGAAGCTTTCGAGTGGCCCATTGCAGTCAGCCGCGTCGATCGTCTGCGGAGAACTTGCGCTGTCTTCGCCGTCACCAAAGAAGATGCTATCGTCGTCGACATTGTCGAGTATCATAAGCCACCGCCCATTACTCCTATCTGACAACCAGGTGTGGACTAACTGCAAGACATCCGCCTTTGGGTCTTCCCGCCCAGGCAGCAGGAGCTTATCGGAAATTTCTTTGTATCTTAGCCGAAATCTGGTAGGATTGCTTGCGTGTATCCAAAAAACTTGGGTGTGTGGCTCTGTCTCTTGGACTCGGTGTGCATACTCGATAGCAATTTGTGATTTCTTGACAAATATCAGTGTTGCAGTCTAGAAAGAAACTGCGCGACACTACAAACCCTACACCTCCTAGGCCGACAAGGGCGACGCGTGTGTGTGTCTGCGAGGTTCGATGGTCGCTAACTTCGGTGATGATGTTCTCTCGGCCAACAAAGTATCTGTCGCGGGAAAAGGGGACCATAAACAAGGCGTCAGGTGCTGATAGCGGATTCCTTTATGAGCGTTCTATACTGATATGCTTGACATCCAATAATGTTACGTACATGCAATGTCCGCAACATTCGCAACGCTGGCAGGCGATATCTGCTGACTTCCAAGATTCTGCCCGATAAATGCTTTCAAGACGCCAAAAATGGCACGGTAGCCTTGATCGTCTTTGCTGCTGTACTTGGCCATCTGCATATGGTTGGTGTCTATGCTCTCGACAGTCTCTAGCGCTCGTGGGAGGTCGAGCTTTGACGAGAAGTCGTCCACTACCTGCAGTTGTCAGTCTTGTTTCGACTTGTCTGCGGCGCACGACTTGTAGCTAACAAAAAACGTACTTTTTCGCTTACTCCTTTTATGCCCGTGATACCCCGTCCCTCCTGAAACGAATGGGTTTTGATTGTCCCCTTGAACGCGATTGTCTTGAATTCATCGTGAATATTGTCTAAGACTTCATTGTTCACTTCTAGCGTCTCGAGAATTTTCTTGTTCGAATCTTGAAATGCGAGGCGGGCAAGGTTCGAGGCAATCTGGCCCCAGCCTGCGTACGCGCTCCCTCGGTGCGGCGTCCCGAGGAAGATGATGAGCTTCGTTTGCTCCTGAATCAACTCTGATCGGTGGATAGCCTATAGCAGCAAGTAAGCGGAGTTGCTGTTGTAGCAGGAACAACTAGACCAATACATCTTTGATAATAATCCCACCTAGACTGTGTACCACGAATGCGATTGGTTTCTGCAACGCTGTTAGAGAATCGAATCCAAGGAAATACAGGCTGGCACCATCCTACTCCATTCCCGATTTCTCTCTCCAGCCTGACCGACAGGTCCCGACCATGCTGCGAGATGCTGTTCTTGTTGTTTGCCTGAAAAAGGCCTCCGATGACGTCTGCATTGTAACCATATGTCCACACTCGGGCTTGAGGAATGTCCAGCGCGAGGTAATCCTCTGGCCAGAAGATTGTAGACGCGCATGGTGATGCTGAGGTGGGGGCGGAGGTGGGTGCAGAGGAGGGACCATGCGCTTGTTCTATGTCTGTTGTTGAAGACCTGGCTGTTCGTCGCTTGAACAAGGACTTGAAACCCTTGGCCTCTTTGGTCGTACCGCTGCTGCTGCCACTGTTGAGGCTCGGGCTCGCCGCCGTTTCCCAAGTTTTTCGAGGATGACCTCGGAGGCCGTGGATGAAGACTATACTATCGATCGTCAGCAAGGCTCCTCTGATGTGTAAAGACGCAGTCCTACTTCAAGCGAACTTGGTCATCGTTTTGCTCTTTGGCAGTCAGCCTTGTAAAGCTGAGCCGGTGCACGTTCACCATGGCACTGCACTCCCAAAAGCGCGTTCAAATACTTCGTTTATAACAAATTCTAGCAGCACAAAATGTAGCGTTCGTCAAGTCTGCAACGCATGTGCGTCGTGGATAGAGAGTTGCAAAGGATATCATTACCGATGCATTGGGGTGGAGGCTACGGATGGCATCGACCCCAGCCTCACGCATAGCGGCTATAATGCGAAGTAGAGCGCAGCGCAAGCCAGATCATGGCACCCTGCCAGTCGTTGGGCACGATTTGCCGCCAGCCTGATGGGCGCTTACCGACCGTGCCCCGCAAACAGCAAGCAGGTATGCCTACTGTTTCTTGAATGTACATTACAACTGGCTATCGATTGTGCCTTTAGGATCTTGAATTACCTCTTATAAGCATGAACCGAGCTAGCCAGACCCTCGTACAAGTGCTTCCTGTGTATGGATTTGGAGACCTGTACCGCTTTAGCAAAACAGAGCGATGTACCCCTCCCTACCATGGACAATCGCGAATAGGGACGTCATTTAAGAAAATGACAACCTAATGGCAACAATTTCCCACTCCAGAGGAAGTGAAAGTTGTTGTGCTCGTGCTACTAACGTCTAACCATGGGCATCCCTGTACGGATCAAGTGCGTGCCCGGCCCGCGGCCTACCTACGACAGATTCGCCAATCAAGCGTTGCAACAAGAATTGACCGCCCTACACTCAAATCGAAGAAAGCTATAGCGGCCAACTAGGAATGTTACAGGGACAAAATCAATTCTTAGATGATAAAGTGGGCTAAGGCGATTAGAAGAAGACGATAGCATATAGTCATACTGCCATGAAATGTTAATCATTCTCAGCGAAGAGGGGGTTTCGCTCCGCAGGGAAGGACGATAAGTATGTTGTTACCTACCATACATGAATAGGTCTATGGACACTAGGTCTATTTGTGAAACTCCTACATATCTTGGTAGGAAAGCAATTGGGTAGTGTTTATTGTCACTTCTGAGTACCTCAACGCCCACAATCATGCTCAACGTGAACAACTCTCCTCGTCCATTACCGACAGGTATAAATTATAGTCTAATCTAAGTAAGAGTAAACACTCCTTGTGCTGAAGAATAACAACACAGTTTCTCACGCACGATACGTAATTCCAAATTCCGTCGTTTGTACGATATCCCAATCTTCTTCCGAACTTGCGCTCCCAAAGATTCTCAGCGCAGACACCCTCATACTGTATTTGCCCTCTTCAAGCGCCGTTCCATCGGCAAGGAGCCCGTTGAACCAGGCCCTGATATCGCCTCTGGGCAAGTTTTCACGGGGCCACCCAGCCAATGCTCCCAAAACGGTTTTTCCCTGTAGAACTTCCACGCGCAAAATCTGCGTACCGACAACTGCATCAATGTACACGTTTGGCGTTGAAGATTGGTTACCGTTCTCCGTATCCGGAGGGTTAGCAGGATCTGGCTTAGCGATGGTGTAATTGGCGTTAGACGGTGCGGGAGAATAGTTGCTGGCAAGATAGACGTGGTCAGCAGAGAGTATAACCGTTGAACGCATGTTGCCAGCAACACCTAGGTAAGGCAACACAAGTGTTTTATTGGATGCGACATTAGTAGCTGTGATGAAGCCACTGTAAATTGGCAGGAGAGTTGCGTTGACGTTTTGTGGCGGTGTGCAAGTCACAGTTACGTTGACAGAGCTTTTGGCCGGTACAGTAACGGTTCTAGATGTGTCAGTTGTACGGAAGGAGTTTTGTTACGTATCATAGACTTACTGAGAGTCGAAGCTGATTTCAGCCCAATCCTCAACGATAGTGTTAGGGAACGAATCCACCCGGAGGCCAGTGGCAAACTCGGTCAATGCGTTCATTGTGACCGCCTTTCGGTGGGTCAATTCGAATACTGCATCGGGCCCATTGTTTTGAATGCTGAACGTACGACTGCCGACGAAATGGTCGGTGTCGTTGAAAGCGAGACTGTCAACGCTAAGTTCAGCTAAGGTGTGAGCAGCATCATATACCTGAATAAGGCCCGAGCCTTGTTGCATCACCGGTGCGAGAATATCATAAGCTTTGGTACCGTCATGCCACTGAATGGGTTTTGATGTCGTGGTCAAGATACGACGCATTCTTCCAGGCGCGAGCTTGCCGTACACTTGTCCCAGCAGTGCATATGCTCCTGCGACTAACGGGGCCGCTTGTATATTTGTCAGTTTATGCAGGAGTTTCAGCCATGGAAGAAATTCTTACCCATGCTTGTCCCCGTCATAATCCTATAACTGCCTTCAGCCACGGGATATGTGCTAAGGATGTTTTCACCAGGAGACACCAACTGAGGCGTGATGTTCAATTCCCAGCTCGGGCCCCAGCTAGTCAGTTGGTTCGCCAAATATCCACCCGTCTCATGGTTCTCGAGCTGTTCAAGGTATGTTCCGGCATCACCTGTGATTGACACAGTGATCTTCTTCTCATCTTTCAATAGAGATATCCATTCTGTAGCCTGGTATGGTGTGACTCTAGCAACTCCCACAATGCCGTCGGCGTAGACAAAGTTCATGTCGCGCATAGTTCTACAGCGTGTCAGAGGAATACGTTAGCAAGGATGATAAACTTACAGGTTAGTACGATCAAAGTAGAACATGTATCGACCTCCCTTTGCAGCTACATTTGTACCTTGATCTGACGTATAACACCGGGACACCTTTGGGTTCAATGGAAATTCCAAAAGAACGATTTTATCGCTCAAATCCGGCGTATTGTCAGGCAGCGGCTGGCAAGCGTTGTTGAATTCGGTGGCGGACCAAAGCGGGAGGGTCGTAGTATTGAGGAAAGCAGGCTCGCCCATGAGAAATCCAAAGTTTATACTACTATTGCTGGCACTGGTATTCGAATTTGTTGTGTACGAGGCGCGTTGCAGTATAACTGGAACAACGCTGTTTGACACAGCGCCCACACCCGTGGCAGCATGTCCTGTTGCAGGCGTTGACGCCATGAACATTCCTAGACCACCATCATTGCCTTCTGAAATAACAAAAGGTACTCCGGATTCTGAAATACGTGAAGCTACTACAGCAAGTAGATGGCTGGACCAATCGGAAGAACTAATTGGGTGGTCAGTGTCAGTTAACAACAAGTAGGGGAGTATCACATACAATCCATTGGAATAAGAAATGATATCGGCACCATCTTCCACTGCGCGTGCAAAAGCTGCAAGCTGAATATCGTCCGTAGTACCAGAAATACAGTTCCAGATGCGGTAAGCGGCCAGCTTGGCCCCAGGAGCTGCCCCGGTAAAGCCATACACTGCATCAAGTTGGGCCGCAACAGTACCAGCCACGTGGGTGCCATGCCCGAACGCACAGTCATCCATTGGGTCGTCATCAGGCTGGGGTGGTACCACGCCGGCTCGATAGTTGTTTCCTACAAAGTCGTACCCAGTCTCCACCAGGCAACCAGGGCCAAAGCAGCCACCGAGTGAAGGGTGTGTGTAATCGACTCCACTATCAATCACAGCAACTCGGAGGCCTTTGCCTGTAATTCCTTCAGCGTGAAGTCTGTCAATCTGCGTTAAGACGTGAGGGGCAAAGGTTTGATTGGTTCCTGCTTGACGCTTGACATGTGTTTGAGCAGTACCAGAGACGGTCTCTAGGGTTTGCGGAGTGCCTCGATTGTCCAGCTGAGTAACGGTAACTGGCCAAATATTTTGGATTTTGGAACTTTCTCGGAGTTTGAGATAAGTAGAGTTTGAGGTTGATCTCTTGAGCTGGAACGATACGCCTTTGAAAAAACGGAAGCTCAATTCCATCCGATGTTCTGTTTCCACGCCATTGACAGCCAAGGACTCATAGAATGTTTTTGAGGTTTCGCCATCATTGGCGAACTCGACAATATAGACGTCAGGTAAGATATTTGTTGCGCCTATCGCTGTGCCATTTTGGGCCCGAGAATGAACAGAAGCGGAAAAGACAGCTTGCGCGCCGAAAAGAACGGATAAAGAATGGGCAATCTTCATTGTTGCAGCGAGTGATAGATCGATTGTAGTATGGCCGACTACAGACTACGGACAACCAAACTCAGGGGTCACTTTGCATTATGTATACCTACCCATGAAGATTTAAAGTTACCTGATAATAATTTCGGTGTATTATTGAAATGTTAAAAACAGACACTTGTGGTCCGGGAGATGCTTGTTTGTCGTGTCGATCTGTTTCAACGGCTGCCAAAATCCGTTCGCCTTACCCGTTTCGATCCGCACGCAAGGAAATCATACTCGAATCACCTCTTTGACGTACGCTTTGAGTCGATGGATTACACGCCAATCCTTGCTCCTTCCGGTTGTGGCGCCATACCATAGGCTTAATACAAGATGCAATTTTAAGAGTGGGGGACAAATACGATGTACAGGACTTTGCGACTGGATGCTGCTAGTGACATGATTGTACATACTCAGGAGAAATTTTACCTGCGGTTCTTGGAGTAGCTTCCACTTTTCATCTTCAATGCCACAAATGCTGAGCGATATGGCGGTAGATAGGTTGGTGTGATGCGTTGGTGTCGATACCGCCACTGACACGTCCGTTGATGCCAAATTGATTTTCCGATAGCGATATACAGTCGTACGAACATATCGATTGAAAATACCGTAAAACCTCGGTCATTTGGAACTAAGCTAGTAGGGGAGAAGGGATTCTCCCGCTGGAAGTCAAGTCTGTTCCAATGAAACGCCCCCAATTTTCCCCGCTGGCTGTGTCTAATTTTACCAATCAACAACTTCTCTGACTGGAGAGCTTCATGCAGCCCCTACCAGAGCTATTCTAAACGAACCAGGTTTCACGGGAATCGTTCCTCGACGTACCGATGGGTGCCGGAGGTCGCAGTCACGGGAGCAACAGCATGCGCGTGTATTAGTCGTAGCAAACACAACGTCGCATCGCGATGTGCAGTTCACAGTTAGCGAGTAGTTGGCTGGAAAGCGATAAAAACTCATAACCGATACAGGTATTGCACAGAAGTGACATCAAAGCACCAAAAGGAGTGTCCAAGAACGATTTGCATAGGAGCAAGTGCCAATGACTCGCGCTCATGATTGTGTGGGGGATACCGCGGCAATGCACAATCTCGCCAACTGCCAGTTAATCAATTATGAAAAAATGGTTGTACAAGCCGTGCTTCTTTAAAACATGTTAAATTTTGGTGAGCCAAGTCCTGTAGGCTATAAAACCCGCGCGACTTTTTAATGTTCACTCTCTAGCCCGCTGCTTAGAGCTCATCGTTCTTGGACAAGTAGGTAGCGGCCATGATTTAAACTGTGCAAGCAACAAAGAGGATGCATCGCGTCATATACGAGGGTATGAGTTGTGTTGTCAATATCCTTATTTCTATGTCTAAAATGTGTGTCTCATCTATACGTTAGGTGGATCATCTGTATCAGTGAAAACCGAGATTTTCGCAACTCATTGACGCCTCTCGGCGAGCGCCGGCGGGACGCTTGCTAGAAGAGTATGCTCGCCCGCCAGCGTAAATGTTCACGAATTGTCTCCAAAACTCGAACTTCGAACACCGCTTTTTTCCATTTACAACAGTCATAATGTGTCAATCACCACTTCACGATTTCCTCGCCGAATTGCCAAAATGCGAGCACCATGTTCACCTGGAAGGATGTCTCTCCCCAGCCCTTGTCTTCAAGCTCGCCGCAAAGAACAACATCAAATTGCCCACACCAGAAGAAGATCCTATATACGAGTCTGTCGAGACGCTTTTGAAGCGCTATGAGCACTTTGACAATCTGCAAGATTTCCTGGATTGCTACTACCGTGCTCTCGATGCAGTGATTACACAAGAGGATTTTGAGATGCTCGGGTGGGAATACTTCACCACAGCACACAGAGATGGTGTCAAGCATGCAGAAGTTTTCTTCGACCCTCAGAGCCACACTGCGAGAGGTATAACAATCAATACAGTGGTAGATGGTTTCAATGCAGCGCGTGTGCGTGCTGAAAAAGAGCTGGGAATCACAAGTCAACTTATCATGTGCTTTTTACGTCATTTGCCAGCAAGCGACGCAGCGGAGACATTCCAGGCTGCGCTCTCGGGGGGTTACTTCAACGGCGAGGAGCGAGTCATCGCTGGTTTGGGGCTTGACTCTTCAGAAGTTGGCTTCCGGCCCGAGCCATTCGCCGAGCAGTACCTCGAAGGTGAGAGGTTGGGACTCCGCAGAACTGCGCATGCTAGCGAAGAGGGAGATCCAACGTACATCAGCGGTGCACTAGACTCTCTGCACGCGGAGCGTATTGATCACGGTATTCGGCTCATAGAAGACCCCGCTTTAATGAAGCGTATCGTGGATGAAAACATTCTCTTGACTGTGTGCCCGCTGAGCAATGTCTGCTTGCAGGCTGTGAAGGAGGTGGGCCAAGTCCCGATCAGGACCTTCCTTGATGCCGGAGTGAAATTCAGCATCAACAGCGACGACCCCGCATATTTCGGAGGCTACATCCTCAACAACTACTGCGCTGTGCAGAAGGCTTTTGACTTGAGTAAAGGAGACTGGAAGAAGATTGTTGAGAACTCGATACATGGAAGCTGGATCAGGGAAGCACGGAAGGAGGAGCTTTTGGGCATGCTCGAGGAGTGCCTAAGCAAGCACGCGTAAATTAGATTACTGAAATATAAAACGCACTTAGTACAGAACAACCTTGATATTTCATCATCAAAGACTAAACTATGAGGCGGTAAGGTGAATATTTAACAATTTACCCAGTAGTCGGCAATTCCTAGATTACAATAAGATCTTCTGCCTCCGCACAAATTCTTCCAACCCCACCAAGTTACCTTTCGCTTGAGCCCTTGCCCATTCTACATCCTCTTTCGTGCTCTTGCCATAATATCCATAATCCCTGAAGAACACAAACATCTGGAATATAGCCTCCTTCAACCCGCTCTCAGGTAGAAACCCCTCGAACACTTCATCAGGGAACTCGACGTGCCTGACAGTTTTTCCAGTGACTTTACTAATAATGGCAGCCACCTCATTCATGGTGTAAATACCCTCAGCCGCAGCAAAGAATTTACCCTCGTACTTCTCAGGATCTGCGAGTATAGCACCAACCCACTTTCCAGTGTCTGTAATATCAATGTAAGGCACGGCAGTGTCTCCACGCAAGCAATTGCCTAGTATAAACGTTCCATCCTGTGCAGGTGAAGGTTGTGGCGCCATGTGCGATTCGAGATTCTGCATAAACGATGCAGGGGCGTAAAAAGAAGATTTGATAGGCAATCCACGAATGTACTGCTCAATCTCGGCTTTATCGTCAAAGTGCTCTACGTGCTTGAGCACGCCGTTGGATATCTTGAAAGGGTGGGACATTGAACTGTAAATGATGTACTCGACGCCTGCTTTGAGAGCCGCAGCACAGAAGTCCTTCGATTGGCGAGTCTCAATCTCACGTGAATTGCCTTGGTATTGTGTGGTGGTGAGGAAGAAGGTATATTTGACATTTTCCAAGGCGGATGCAAGTGTTGATGGGTCATCGAGGTCAGCTTGAGCAAGTTCGGCGCCGCGAGATTCGAGATCTTGCATCTTCGGGTTAGAAATATTGCGAGATATGGCGCGTACCGTATAGCGCTGAGAAAGCTCCGGGTCGTTGAGGACGAAGTTTGCAGTGGAAAATCCTTGGTTTCCAGTGGCACCAAAGACTGCAAAGATGTTTTTGGTCATTTTGAGGAAGTGGATATCGTTTAGATGATGAGAAACAGAAATGAGATATTCAATGGAGGTGATATGGAAGTAGGATATGTTATGACCTAGAAAGAAGTGATGATGTATCGTTTGCATATTTATACATCATCTGATAATAGTGCGTATCCATTTTGAGTTAGGCGTTCCATGGTAGAGCACGTCTGGTAGAGGCTGACAGACGGACTTAAGACTACTCAATGTACCTAAGCGGATTGGGGACGTGAGAATAACACATGAACCTCTCAATACAAAACAAGCTTTCTAACTGTCTTTGCAATATCAGTAATCCTTTTAATACTTCATTCAGATGTTAATCACACTTCCTTGTGCTAATTCCATGGCGTGATGAGTAATAAGAAGCCTCTGCTTATTTGTAGTGACAAAAGGAACACTGTGTTATGTAAGTACAAGAAATTAACATCTACTTCTGTTATGTACATTCGAGACTAGACTGATCAGTGGTCTTTGTTACTATAAGTAATTTATCGTAATCTAACATCAGTCAGTGATCATGATACCTCGTAAAAAGGATGCAAAGCCTCAGCACAAGCTTATCTACTCAAAAAACTTCTGTCGAACATCTTCGCCTTCAATCACCTGTTGCGCTGGAACAAAGCTTCAGGCTAACAATTGAGCTACAGGTTTCATTAGACTGCATATACTTACCTAAATTGTCCTCTAAAATCCAATGTTATTGCGAATATATATTACACAGCAACTGTTAAATACTTTGTCTTTCTCGTTCACTCAGTCGTCCAATTCGTAGAGTGCTTCTAATCGGAGATATCGGAGAAAGACGCAAATACGGAAGTCGCATTGGTGCATTGAAGCGGAATGATGTTTAGCCGTCTTAAGGGCGAAGAGCGAGCATAACCCCGCTATTGAACCGCAAAACAGCCTAGCCACACACCAAGCATCCAACCAGAACCAGAAACCCTTGTTACTCAACTACTCCTGTGCACCTAGCAACCAAGTCTACACAATGGCCATACACGAAAATCACTCCTTTTGGATTGAGACGGAGGACTGGCATACCGCTGGCGAACCGTTCCGCATCGTTGAAAAGCTTCCAGCTGGCCATCTCCCCGAGGCACAGACGGTCGCGCAGCGTCGCTTCAACGTGATTGAAGACTCTGAGCATCCATTGCACACACTCAGAAAGTCATTATGTCATGAGCCTCGTGGCCACGCGGACATGTATGGCGGCTTCATCATGCCTCCCAATGACTCTGGAGCTCATTTCGGCGTCATGTTTTGGCACAAAGACGGCTTCTCAACGGCCTGTGGACATGGTACCATCGCTTTGGGATATTGGGCTGTGACTAGGGGTATTGTTGAGGTGCCTGACAATCAAGGTGTAGTAGACGTGGTTGTCGATGTGCCTTCAGGTCGTGTCGTGGCACGCGTTGGGGTCAAGGAAGGGAAACCGGTTCACGCTGATTTTGTTAATGTATTGAGTTATCAGCTGGTAAAAGATTTGCAAGTCCACATCCCTTCGCATGGACTTACAGTCTGTGTAGATTTGAGCTTTGGTGGTGCTGTTTATGTCTCTCTAAGTGCAATTCAATTGGGACTCATGGTCGAACCTCGCAATTGCGATGATTTCATCAAACTAGGAAGAGAAATCAAAACCGCACTTGGCGAGAAGGCCAACTACGGCACATATGACTTGTATGGCGTTATATTTTTCGACGAAGAGAGCACTGAGGATTCGGAGGTGGTCACACAAAGAAACATTACTATCTTTGCAGACGGTCAGATCGACCGCTCTCCTTGTGGCTCTGGATCGTGTGCAAGGCTTGCAATCCTTTTAGCAGAAGGGAGGGTAGCAGCTGGGCGCTCTAAGCTCTTTCATAAGTCTATCGTCGGGACATCTTTTGAGGCTGACATTGTGTCTGAGGGAAAGAGTCCCGTCGACAAATTTCCAGCCTGTGTTCCTCGTGTAAGGGGCCATGCAAATTTGGTTGGACGAATGAACTTCTTTATTGACACTGCCGACCCTATTTATCCGGGCTTTGTGTTGCGATAGTTTCAACAAACCCTCCAAATTTCGGTCCAGTATTGACACTGGTAGATGCTGCTCTGTCAAGTAATGTTTTGTGTAAAATTTACTCTTTTGCATTCGTATTGCTGTTCTCAGAAAGCTTATGTGAAAATGATCTTCTTACTGAGAGGAATCATGAGCGACTTGTAAAATTTCATCCGATTCTCTGCTTCCTCCTTACCCACACATCCTTCTCTTCTCCTTCTTCTCTTCCAACGTTAGACGCTCCGAGCCGAAGATCCACTTCCCAAACCTGAAGCTTATAATTCCCGCGATCCGCTTTGCCAGTATGTAAATCAAATGACCACATATGCTTGGGACATGTCAAGCCAGAACTCAGTGTCACACCGAAATCCTCAATATCAAAGGGTGTGCCATTTGAAAGAGGATATGACGAATGCGGACACTCCTACTCCAGTGTCAGACATCACTTCCGCAGTACGACAACATTGACAAAGCAATTACATGGTTTACAGCAATGAATTTCCCCTTGTACTGGAACACCATGACCTGATCTCGCGCATCTCCCCCAGTTTCAGGGTCTTTCCAGTCGTCGATAGCAATCTCAGTCGCAAGCGAGCTGTCTTCTCGCGGGACGTGGAAGACTTTGCATCCCGGGAGGTGTTTGTCGCTGCACAATCGCCTTTCACCGACGCGATTATCGTCAGTGATGTTGGGGAACGATGAAGTTGGGCCAACACAGAACCAGGCGGCACCTGCGCGGGATGGACGGCTGAAGGGGTTAAACATGGTGTGGTAGACGGATTGAGTTGTGGTGTGTGACTTTCATTTTAGGCTAGTCTAGAGCTGCGATAAGAACATTGCTAGTGTAGACTGTGGGCATGCATCCGTACGAGATTTGAAATATTCACAGCGCTTGTAGGTGATTTTCTGGAGTGTACACAATTGGAAAACTATGAGGTCAATCAAGGTCACAATTGTCTAGTGTCTAGGTAAGAGTATGGTATTGCAGCGACAACGCGTAGTCTATCCTCAGCTCATTTTCAGGTTACAACTATTCTTGTGGTCCGTCTTCCTCTTAGCAGAACTCTGCTCTGAATTAAAAAGGTGTCATCCATTCTCTAACTTCAACTCTTTCCAAAGGCTTAATGATCTACTCCAATAACACATTGTGACCCCACCATTGAGCGATTCGTCAAACAAGAAAGGCTTGGATTTACGATAACACTTATGCTTGTTGTTCTAATTAAAGTCAGTCATGATCGCCAACTGTAATCAAAATGACATGAGTAGATAAAGGAGCTCAGAAGTAGAATCGCTTTCACCTCAAGTGCACTTGGCATCGGAGTGAGCTGGGTTAACGAAGAAGGTTCATCTTTGCAGGTGTATTGAAGAAAAAAAAAGGAAAAGGCACGTACCGTTTGGTCGAAGACACTCAGATCAACGTCACCAGTAAGATTGGTAGCGAATGATTTGCCCCGACACAGCCCGTTGTACGAAAGCGTTTATTTTATGCCTAGCGATGTGCGCAGGTCAGACACTCTTGTTGCGCCGGCTAGCAAGCCTTCCCAGATTTTTAGCAATCCCCTCGAAGACGCATCTATCGTTTGGAAGTAGATGCGACGGTAATTGTCGAAACCATGTCTTATATTCTACATCTATTAGTATCATCGCCAAGCTAGAGCTGAATTCGAGAAACTTACGTGATACCATGTCATTCCATCGCTCAACACAAATCAACTGCAACCAGTTGTGTCGCGTCTACTCGGTGGGCCTCTGCTAAGAAAGAACAGCACCGCGCAGACTGACACAACATAGAGCTCATGTTGTGCATCATGGAGAGTACGTTATTTCCGTGAGGACAAAACAATTGATATGCCAATGAAGAGTGTAGAGTAGAGAGAATTTTCCGCTCAAGAAATAACGAGGTTGGAATTGGCTTGGCGGGTCAGAGCTCCGAACTTGAGTGGGGTCTAGCGTGGGAGCTTTGGTCACAGCGTCGGGTGAGGCACGTGGGTAATGAAAAAGGGTTAGAGTATTGTAGCTGTAGCATTTGAAAGGAGAATGTAAGTATTGAACCTAAGTGGAGGGTCGTCACCTGGTCTGACGTCGATTCCACCTATGAAGAACTCCCGTCGTAAGCCAGGAAAAGTCGAGCGGCATGACCCAATCTACTCATCGTCACTGCGTTCATTCCGGACCGCCTTGCCATTATGACGAAGCTACAATATACGCTTACAATCTATTAAGATTTTCTTCTCGAATGATTATTTAACTTGTGGTATCATCTGTCGAGTCTGTTGGTAGATATCAAGCATCACATATGTTGCTGGCATTCGGTGCTGAGGCATCTATTACATCCTCATCACGAAATTCACGTTGATAAGCCTTCTAGACTTACTCGTTTAGTTTGAGATTTTTTTTTTGAAAAAGAAGGTCTTAATAACCCTTTTGTGCAATCTTCAAGTGCAAGTATGATCATTACACTGAGATTTGGCATGGTTGCGGAGGCGATTGGACGGGTTGTGTTTGTAGAATTTGAAGCAACTACACAGTCGTCTAACAGTTTAGAAATTGAAGCGAGCAGTACATTGGAGCCTGCTGAGTATCTCCCAGGAGTTTTTCAAGAGGCATTTCAAAGACACTTTAGTACGCTGAGAGAGATACCTTCATAGATGGTTTACGTATGCTCTTACCACCCTTTTCACCAATCATGAATATATCATCATAGAGCTCTATTGAAATTTCTATAGTGACAAAAATCATAGTCGTCACAGTTGATATACTTGATCGTATAGTCTGGAGATCCTCGCAGATAAATATATGGGCTATTTGTGATGCGATGAGATCTTGCTGTGCACCTGTCGTGTTCATGTAGGCATCCTAAATTTTCAATCAAAGTATATAATGACTATATTGCTAGTGAAGTCTGCACATTTACTACCTTTTTCTATCCGATGTGTCGGTCAGAGGCATTACTTTGGGCAAGAAATTTGTGACACACAATAGCTTATATCATTTCAATTGCTGTCAATCCGGAATTGGAATTCAATACATCTAATCTCGACCTGGCTGGTACTTACTTTATACTCATTGGACATAAAGTGCAGCGACCTGAGCTTTTCGAGGACTAAGAGCTCTTCAATGCCTCTTCTAGTTCCACTTCAGTATTCCTCAAAACTGGCGCTGATAAGATATGTTACAAAGATTTCCGCAAAAGTATTCAAACTCATGTTGCTATTCAAATCATGAAATGCAGACATGTATCGAGCCAAAACTGTCTTCAAATGTGGTCAGAGAAAATGGCATGAATATAGTATATGGTATTTTGGTTCAAACGACGCCAGCCTTTTCACTAGAATTCCGCAAGATGTTGTAGCAATAATTAGCCAGTTTGATATCAGGTGCTCTCCAGTCCCTTTCACCTATTCTATAAAGATTCTTCGAGTAAGTGAAGGCTATTTATATTCTTAAATAGTTCAATCTCCCAATTCTGAATTAAATCCTTATTCTAAACCACAACATCACGATGGGAGTCAACTTCAATCGAATGTTACTGCATTATCGCAATGCCGGCAAAACCTCGGCGCCAACACAAGCACGCAATTGCCAACCCCCTTAGCTCCAGCATCGTCGGCGACGAACCGTAGGCTACAAGACTACAAACATCTCTCCATGATCTGCCAAACAACCATTGACTGTGACTTCCTCCATGCCGCTGCTTGATCTCTACCGCGCTGTGCGGGACGCGTCTCGTGACTCTCGAAATGCCCACCAAGCCAACCAGTCTAAGCTGGGGATGCGATTGCTCGATGTCTTTTTGCGAACATGGGATCTAGGATTTACGGCATTTGGTGGACCACCAGTTCATTTCCATATCATACGTGAACGATTTGTAGAGGGCAAGGGCGGGAAAACGCCTTGGCTTGATGAGCGGACGGTGAGTCGAGAGAGCATTTTGGAATGGCTGTACTGGGCATCGCGATGTGTCAGATGTGTGATGGTTCTAACATAACAGTAGTATCAAGAACTTTTTGCCTTGTGTCAAGCATTACCTGGGCCAGCGAGCACAAAGCTCTTGTTTTGTACAGTGTTGATCCACGCGGGATTTCTTCCTGCTGTACTCGTGTTCTTCCTATGGAGGTATTCATTCATCCAGCATCTTATCCCAAGTTTTGGCTCACAAATCCTCAGTCTCCCCGCAGCGGTTGTCATGTTTGGCCTTTCCATAGGTGTCCAAAAGATGGACGAAATTTTGCCAGATCCAGTGTATGCTCTTCTCTCCGGACTCAATGCGTCTACCGTGGGAATCATTGCTTTAGCCGCCGTTCAGCTTGCCGAGAAAGCCATTACAGATAGGGTTACGCGTGTCATTGTGATATTCGGCGCATGCGCTGGTGTTTGTTATAACGCACTTTGGTATTTCCCTGTGTTGATGGTAGTTGGAGGTCTCACCACTGTTCTGTGGGACGGCTGGCTTCGTCAGGTTGTTGCCAAAATCCGGAGGAGCGTGCAGAAAAGAAGACAAGATTCTCACATTCTTGTTGAAGAGAACACGCCAGAACCATCGACCGCTGGTGTTGAGCTTGTCCCACTCGACAATGCGCGAGAGGTTGAGACTACAGTCACCTATCGTGCGCCTTCGAAGAAAGTGTCACCTTTCTCGCCTGCAGAGATATCCTCTCAGCAGAACAACAATGTGGCAGTCTCGACATCCATCCCTCAGGACCCACCACGCGAAGCCGACACCATCACCCACGGAATTTCCCTGAAAGTTGGAATACCAATCATCGTAATATTTTTCGGTATTAATAACCACATAATCTGCTCCCCGTCCCCAACTGACATACTCTAGCATCATTCATCACAATCCTCGTCATCCGCTCACAAGTATCCCCTGCCCCCCGCCTCATGGACCTCTTCGCAAACATGTACCTCGCCGGCACCGTAATCTTTGGCGGCGGCCCCGTCGTCATCCCCTTGCTGCGCGAATACGTCGTAGAACCAGGTTGGGTATCGACGCGAAACTTTCTCTTGGGCCTTGCTATCATTCAAGCGCTCCCTGGACCAAACTTCAACTTTGCGGTTTTTCTCGGAGCGCTTGCTGTTCAGAACACGTCTTATCCGTCTATCGCAGGGGCTCTGCTCGCATATATCGGCATTTTCGTGCCGGGATTGACGCTTGCGATCGGGGCGCAGAGTCTGTGGCGGTTGCTGCGTAAGAGGCCTGCTATTGGGTCGCTGCTTCGAGGAATTAATGCAGCGGCGGTTGGTCTTGTTTTCACTGCTGTTTATAGACTATGGGAAATTGGTTATTTGACCAAAGAGATGAGTTCAGGGCAGAGCTTGGCTCAGAATCCGTGGTGGGTTGTTGTGGCCGCAGTGTCATACTCGGCTACGGCATGGTTCAAAATACCGGCTGCTATTGCTATAGTGTTTGGTGCTGTGTTGGGATTGTGCTGGTACGGTGTCGTGGGTTAGTGACTAAAATGCTGGTCTTAATGTCTTTTAAGAAGACTAACCTTTTTATGGATCGAGTAAAGGAGTCCTAGATATTCTGGAAAGAAAGGAACGTTTGATAAGGTCAGGTGAGAAATCAATGAGTCGTAGTTGCCGGTTCAATTTTGGACATATCAGAGCATAGATGAGTCAAGAAGAGCTACAACCTCTTCTTATTAGGGAAAAAATCTCATGTCGTTTATAAAACAAAACTCATTCGATTCTTCATGCACTATCGGCGGCATTGAGAGATCTTCTGAAAATTAAATTAGACTACAAATCGAGTCTACCAACCACCATGTCGGAACTTATGTACCCAGAAGTCGCAATGGGGGCGGGATACTCTCTTCCCTTAAGAAGGCGTATTCCTCTGGCCTCGCGATTTATGACCATTTATTAAAATTGTGGCCTTCACAAAATCAGGCTGGTTACAACTCATGCAGAGTTCATCCCTCTCCTCAGCAGCCTTGTCTCCTCTAGTGTCCCAAAACCTGCCCTTCCAGTCCCCAGTCCTGCTCCCTCTGGATCAATCAACTCTCCGTACCGGACCTTCATGTCCAGTAACTCTTGTGGCGCAGCATCTCCACTGACATGGTGCGTTTCAACGAATCTTTCCATCTCTGTGCGTCCTGTTGTTGTCGTCATGATCTGTATGAATCCTCCGTCGGTTGCTGGAACGCCGTTTTGCCACAGAGACCAGAGTCCTATACAAATAAAACTCAACCCAAACATGAGTGATAGTGAGTAGGGAAGGATCAGATTGATGGGTTTAGAGAATTGATACGTAGTTCGGTATTCAGTCACGTTGACAGGATATGGAACAAGCCACGTGTTCAGAGCTAGTGCAGAGATGCTCACATTGGTGAGGAAATCATTCAGCGTAGCTTCGGTCAAGTCCAGATCTCGGCGCGGATCGAATGCACCTTCGGGAGCTGAATCGTTGTACCGTTGAAGATTGAACACAGACGGTTCAAGGATTGTGGGGACTAGTCACCAAGACTTAGCTACTTGCACACCAACTATTACGAAAATAGATAGAATCGGGAAAACTTACGATTTTTAACAGTAGAGGCGATACCTCCATACGGCGCCATGAGCCTTTGAGTTCCATTCGACGACGTAAAGTTGACGCTGTCAAGAGCTCCCCAATAACCCTCATCCCAGTTGTATCCCATACTCTGTAAGGAAGCGTCTAGTGGTGCATATGTATCCCACGTCGTAAGTCGGTCTTTTACAGTCGCTGTCCAGTTTTTGAAGTCCTGAGTATTTGTAGGCACATCTGTGACATTTGGCCACCGGCCGTCCATGATCTCAAATGGGAATGTGTACGAGCAGCTTTGGATAGAGCCAATTGGCTGCGCGTCTTGCTTGGTGTATTTGATCTCTCGTCTTCCTCCAACATACGACACATTGACGCCGAGAAGTACTGAGATTGGTTCGCATATCAAACTCGACGTTCGCACTGGATATGCAAATAGACCTTTAGTAGTTGAATTTCGAACATACTCGTAGGTACCAAAGTATTCTATTTGACTAATATTCAGGCGAGGAGTTGAGACATAATTTCCCTTCCAGGCGAGTTCGAAGACGGGTTTAGTATTGAATGAATCATCGTAATGAGTCCAATTGTGTATCTCCTGTTTGCATACAAGTTGCGAAGCTCGGTACTCCAAGGAGTAGGATGAGTTCTGACCGTTAGGCGAGGGAAAATCAAGGATCTCGCCGGTGAGTAAGGCAAGTTTGACCATATTAAGCAGGGGACGAGAAGGATTTCTATGAAAAATGTAAGCGATGCAGAGCGAATAAGGTAAACGATCTACCCACACGTATTCATAACTCGCAACGCCGAATTTGCTGTCATATCTTGACTCCCTGCCTCTAGTTACAGTTGCTTTGCGCGTATATGCTAGACTGGATATGGGTGTTTTGTCAGGGTAAAGGATATCTAGATCTTCTGGGAGTGGAGGGTTCATAATTGACAAGGTGACATTTTCTGCAGAGGTATAAGGCCGAGAAGTCACGGTAAGAGCAGATGGTGGATAAATGGCAGCTAGGGGTATGAGCCACACGAATGCGGCCATGAAAAACAACAGTGGTGCTTGTGTGATGATCTTGACTCTTGTCATTTCCAGCGGATTAGAACGTATGTGGAACAACTGCTCTATACGCGATATCTGGAGTAATTTTTGTCGGAGGATCTTCCATAGGTGCTGAGTAAATGATGTTCCTACTGCAGCCACCAGACAAGCTTTGAAAGACGTGGTGATGAGTAGTGAAGCGGCGGTGACCTGAGACTGTTCGAGTCGACGGTGCTCGGCGAGAGTACCGTCTAATCTGGAGAAGAAGATGAAGTGGCCAATTGCGAGAAGGACAGCTAGTTCAAATAAGAGTGATGTTCGGATACTCTCTGATATTGTGATTGACATACCAAAGACCAAGAAAACGACCAATAAGGCTGCGGTAGCTCGTTGACAAATCCACTCTTGCGCTCTTGAGAGTATGCCGGGCTTGGCTGTTGTGGTGCCTTGGGCGGTTTGACGTCCTGACACTGTAAACGCAGTGTTATTTTCGTGTTTCAATAGAAGTTGAGTGAGTTGATTCTCGTCTGCGTCATTATCACGAGTGTTGCGGTGGGTGTCTTCACTCATAGCTTGCAGAAGTCTGATGGTAGGGCGTGGAATGGTGAGTAGTAGGGCTGACAAGATGAGAACAGCACCATTTTATCTTAACACCGAGACTGGATGGGTAGTGCTGGCATAACACGTGCCAGTGCAAATCGACCGTCTTACTGTCGTAGGCTGCAGTGTTTTGGGGGCCAACTGTGTACTACTTTAAGAGCGGCGCAGCCGTGTGTGGCCTTGCTGTAAGGCCTGCCATTGAATAATTGGAAGGGCGGCTCTTGAAGCTCTACGTTGTCACTGATGGGCATAGATTGATAAGAGGCGACGATCAGATCGAGTCAGACTGGCACGGACGAAGGATTGTGATGCTGGCTAGTACCTGCTGCGTCGATGGACGAGACAAAATTTCCTACCCGTCGAGCAGAAGTGGTCTCGTGCTCTCTTGCCATGAGTGAGGAAGAATTGATGCATGCATGCGCAAGTGACTGATTGACAGAGTGGGTGGATGTGACGATACATGGTGATAGGCGGATGGGGCAGTGGGGATGCGGCTCGTCGGAACTAAGGGCGAGGCTAAACCCCGAGCCATGACGAGCGATTAGTCAATGATGCTGGCCCATCTAAAAGTGCAGTCGCGTCCTTGGTCCTCGACCTCGCCGCTCGACAACACCAATTTGCTCTGCCTTGGCTCTGCGACACAGAGACAACAGCACCGCATCGCCTCTCACCCGCTCAACCAATGCAGGGCCAGCAAATCCCGCTCCAGCCCGTGACTCCGCTTGCCTACGGCTACCTCGCCGCCTCGAAGCACGCCCGGCAGCCATTATGTGGTAATAGCGAGGGCTGGGGGCCCATCAGCCCCTTTCGCTATGACTTCACCCCGTGCTTCCTCGACGTTTGGATAGCCGCCGTGGCTGTGTGGGGAATCGTGGGCGGTGCAGGCGCGTTGTGGTATCTGTTTCGCAAATGCTCGCCGCAGCCGGTGAAGTGCAACTGGCACTTCTACGCAAAACTGGTACGCCATGTGCTCCCAGCACGTCAGGTGGTTTTTTGGTTGGACAGGTGCTAATCATGTGCGCGCTGATAGGCCACCCTCGCCGCCCTCATTGCGACCACGGCCGTGCAGGCAGCCCTCCAGATTGAGTACTACAAAGACGTCTGGGCGGGCGACTTCCGTTTCTGGACCTCCGCCATCACCACCGTTTCCCTTGGCGTCGTCTTCTACATTCAGTATGTCGAGCACTGGCGCTCGCGCAACGCAAACGGCGTTGTCCTTTTCTTCTGGCTGTTCCTCCTCATCGCGTACGCTGTCAAGCTGCGCTCGCTCATCGTCCAGAAACTATACCAGGAGCACGTGGCATACTTTGTAGTCTTCTGCGTCAGCGTTGGGCTAGCTGCGCTCGAGTTTGTGCTCGAGTGTTTTATCCAGAAGCGGCTGAGCGACTACGACCTGCTTGGAGACGACGACGAATGCCCTTACGAGTACGCCGATGTCTTCTCCGTCTTGACTTTTGGCTGGATGACGCCCATGATGAAGCGTGGCTACAAGACTTTCCTCACTCAGGATAGCCTGTGGAATCTTCGAAAGCGCGACACGACCCGCCACACATCACAAGCATTTGAGAACGCGTGGAAAATCGAAATGGAGAAGAAGCATCCCTCATTGTGGTTGGCCTTCTTCCATTCATTTGGTGGCCCTTACTTCCGCGGCGCAGCCATCAAGACTGTGAGTGACATGCTCAACTTTGCTCAGCCCCAACTTTTGAGGCTTTTGATCAGTTTCGTCGACTCGTACCGTCACCCCAACCCTCAGCCTGTCATTCGGGGTGCCGCTATCGCACTCGCCATGTTCGCTGTGTCAGTCTCTCAGACTGCCTTCCTCCACCAGTACTTCCAACGTTCTTTCGAGACTGGCATGCGCATCAAATCTTCGTTGACTGCTGCCATTTACGCCAAATCGACTCGTTTGTCCAATGAGGGTCGTGCAACCAAGTCGACTGGTGATATTGTTAATTACATGGCGGTCGACACGCAAAGACTACAGGACCTTGCCCAGTACGGTCAGCAGCTGTGGTCCGCCCCTTTCCAAATCGTCCTATGCATGCTGTCACTATACCAACTACTTGGGTACAGCTGCTTTGCGGGTGTGGCAGCCATGTTCGTTATGATTCCTGTAAATGGAGTACTGGCAAGGTGGATGAAGACTTTACAGAAGGAGCAGATGAAGAACAAAGACTCACGTACAAAGCTGATTTCCGAGATTCTTAATAATATGAAGTCGATCAAACTGTATGCTTGGACTACAGCATTCGCTAGCCGTCTCAATCATATCCGAAACGAACAAGAACTCAAGACCCTCCGCAAGATCGGGGCCACTCAGGCCATTTCCACTTTCACGTGGTCTACGACTCCTTTCCTTGTATCTTGTTCTACTTTCGGTGTCTTCGTCTGGACTCAGAATCGCGCACTGACTACCGAGATTGTGTTCCCCGCACTCACGCTTTTCAACCTCTTAACTTTTCCCCTGGCTATCTTACCGATGGTTATCACCGCGATTGTAGAGGCCAGTGTTGCTGTTGGACGTATTACAAGCTACCTAGCTGCTGATGAATTACAAGAAAATGCCGTCATTCACGAAGATGCCGTAGAAGAGAACGGAGATGAGTCGGTTCGCATCCGAGATGCAAGCTTTACGTGGAACAAGAACGACGAACAAGCCACTCTACAGGACATTAATTTCTCCGGCCATAAAGGAGAACTCGCTTGCATCGTCGGCCGAGTCGGTGCTGGAAAGTCATCACTGCTACAAGCAGTGCTGGGCGATATTTGGAAGTTGAAAGGTGAAGTTGTTCTTCGTGGAAAGACAGCCTACGTTCCACAGTCTGCTTGGGTGATGAACGCTTCCGTTCGCGAAAACATTGTATTTGGTCATCGCTGGGATCCCCAATTTTACGACAAGACGGTCAAGGCATGCGCATTGCTTGATGATTTTGCTCAGTTGCCTGATGGTGACCAAACAGAGGTCGGTGAACGCGGGATATCCTTGTCCGGTGGACAGAAGGCTCGAGTTACTCTCGCCCGAGCTGTATATGCTCGTGCTGATGTTTATCTACTTGATGACTGTCTATCGGCTGTCGATCAGCACGTCGGACGACATTTGATTGACAACGTTCTTGGGCCGAAGGGTCTTCTGGCTGGCAAGACAAGGATATTAGCCACAAACTCAATACCTGTGCTGATGGAAGCTGACATGATTCTTCTTCTACGTGAAGGCAAGATTCTTGAAAGAGGCAGCTATGATCAACTAATGGCCATGAAAGGCGAGATTTCTAACTTGATCAAAACGTCACTAAATGAAGATCAGGGGGAGGCTGACAGCAGTCGCACCTCAGAAAGCGTCATGAGTGACGAAGGGTCTACTGTTTACGGCGGGAGTCCAGCTTCGGATGATGACGATCAAGACCAGGCAGATGCCGAGGCGGTGCAGGAGGGTGCCTCGACGCTAGCACCTCTGAGAGCCGGCAATGGAACAGCTCGCAAACACAGTTTCAACACGCTCCGGCGCGCCAGCACTGCCAGTTTCAAGGGTCCCCGTGGTAAACTTACTGATGAAGAGGGTGGTGGATTGAAGAGCAAGCAGACCAAGGAATTCTCTGAACAAGGCAAAGTCAAATGGTCTGTGTATGCAGAATACGCAAAGACGAGTAATCTAGCAGCGGTCGCAATCTACATTGTAATGCTGCTTGGAGCACAAACAAGCTCGGTCGGTAAGTACCACGCTCTGAGTTCGTCATTTTTACAATTGTTCAGTTTGGTTCAAAAACTAATATTGTATAGGCGCAAGTGTCTGGCTCAGGAACTGGTCTGAAACGAATCAACGATATGGAGGTAACCCTCATGTTGGCAAGTACATTGGTATATACTTCGCTTTTGGCGTAGGATCTTCGGCCTTAGTCGTTATACAAACACTCATTTTATGGATATTCTGCTCGATTGAGGTAAGCATATAATCCTTTTCGCCTGACGTGGACGACACCGTGCAGCACTAACTTCAAACTCAAGGCAAGCCGGAAGTTGCACGAGCGGATGGCCTTTGCCATGTTCCGCTCGCCAATGAGCTTCTTCGAGACGACACCCGCAGGACGCATCCTGAATAGGTTTTCAAGGTATGTATTATACATCTTGAGACGTGGGCGTTCCTTGCGGAACGACTCATTTGCAGAAGCCACTTTGTCAACAGTTTCCCAATATCGTCCCAAATCTAGCCTAGCTACGAGATGCAACCTGACTAACTTTTTTGATTTAGTGACATCTACAAGGTCGACGAAGTTCTTGCGTGAGTTCAACCCAGCGAAGAAAACCGAGTTAAATAAAAGCTAATATGATAAGTCGAACCTTTAACATGTTATTTGTCAATACAGCCAGAGGTATGCAGCCAACCATGTGCATCAGTTGTGCAACATTCGACTGACAAAACCACTTAGCCGGCTTCACCCTTGTTGTCATATCTGCATCGACCCCCGTCTTCGCTGCGTTCATCCCACCACTGGGCGCGCTTTATCTCTACATTCAGAGATACTATCTGCGGACATCGCGAGAGCTCAAGCGTCTCGACAGTGTTAGTCGCAGCCCTATCTATGCTCACTTCCAGGAGTCATTGAGCGGCATGAGCACAATTCGTGCGTATAGCCAGCAGAAGCGTTTCGAACTTGAAAACGAGTGGAGGGTCGACGCCAATCTTAGAGCCTACTATCCGTCCATCAGCGCTAACCGATGGCTTGCTGTTCGCTTGGAGTTCATCGGTTCGATGATTATCTTAGCATCTGCTGGACTTTCAGTCATAGCTGTCGCCAGCCATAGTAAAATCTCGGCTGGAGCGGTCGGTCTTGCAATGTCATATTCGCTCCAGATCACACAGAGTCTCAACTGGATTGTCCGACAAACTGTCGAAGTGGAGACGAACATTGTATCAGTGGAGCGTGTACTCGAGTACGCTGCTTTGCCAAGCGAGGCGCCAGAGGTCATCTCAAAGAACCGACCGCCAATCAGCTGGCCATCCCAAGGCGGTGTCTCGTTCAACAACTACAGCACTCGATATCGGCCAGGTCTTGATCTGGTGCTCAAGAACATCAATCTTCAAATCAAGCCAAATGAGAAGATTGGCGTAGTGGGCCGCACAGGAGCAGGCAAGAGCTCTCTTACTCTTGCGTTGTTCCGCATCATTGAACCTACAGAGGGACATGTGAGCATCGACAACTTGAATACGAGCACAATTGGCCTTCTTGACCTTCGCAGACGACTGGCAATCATTCCTCAGGATGCAGCGCTCTTCGAGGGGACCGTGCGCGACAATCTTGACCCTGGCCACGTGCATGATGACACGGAGCTATGGAGTGTATTGGGTACATGAAATCCAATCCAAGATCTTGTGTCACCATTACTAACCTCAACATAGATCATGCTCGTCTTAAAGACCACGTTTCCGGCATGCCAGGAAAGCTAGACGCCCAGGTCCACGAAGGAGGTAAGCCACGCGGTTTTCCCTTTTCGTACGCTCTGCATGCGGGAACTGACATTTTGCAGGGTCCAACCTTAGCGCCGGACAGCGACAGCTTGTGTCACTTGCGCGTGCTCTTCTCGCTCCTAGCAACATTTTGGTGTTGGATGAAGCTACGGTAAGTCGCTTCCAGATGTTATCCTTGGACTTTGAATAGGGACTCTGATCAAAGCTGACACTTGTATTATGCAGGCTGCCGTCGACGTGGAAACGGATGCCCTGCTCCAGACGACGCTACGTAGTAGCATGTTCAGGAACCGTACTATCATCACCATTGCGCACCGGATCAATACGATTCTAGATTCTGACCGTATTATCGTACTTGACAAGGGCACCGTCGCAGAGTTTGACTCGCCTGCGGAGCTTGTGAGGCGAAAGGGATTGTTCTATGAGTTGGTGAAGGAAGCAAACCTACTCAACTCGCTTGACTTGTCACAATCGTAGAGCTCATACAAAAATAAGGATTACAATGGGGGCTGATTGGTAGTCAGCATTATGGCTAGTAGCGGTAGGACATGTGGCTGAAAGGGAAACTTGTAGATTTTGTATCATGAGTTTATGCTAAACTGTAGGAGGAACGTAGCGCGGAGATTAGGCGTCGGACGCCATGTGCTCAAAAAAGGGGGGGGGGATGGGTGTCATGTTCCACAACAACGACGCTGCATGGCTCACAAACGAACGTTACACGCCAATTCGGGAGAGAGAAGCAAGGCTGGCTAGGTGCATTTCGGCCGCAAGACTACCTTGAATGGGAGGGTAAGCTTAGGACAGGGCATTCAATTGTTCTGTCTCGACCTCCCGCTCTTTTCCTCGCACACGCTCTTTTCCTGCAAGTTTCAGTCTACGCAAATTGTAAATACGTAGGTAACGGTTGCTAAGCAAAAAATGTATCGGTAATTAAGAAAAACCCCTCACAGTCATTCATGATCAAGGCCGAAAATTAATCACGTAGAGTTTGTGTCGCCTGTTGGCTAGCTAGTGTGGAGTTTGACCGCTAAGTCAAAGTCTGGGTCTGGCGGTTGACTGCCGATCCTTGAGCCACATGCAGATTGCAGATGCAAGAACTCCACATTCACCCAATCCGCTCCGCGGATGTATACAGACTAATCTTCTTTTGGGTGAAGGGCTGCTTGAGAAATTCCGCTGCTCGTGTCAGGACCGCCTGGCTCCGCGCCTAAACACTCGTAGACTAGATACTAGATACCATAGTACGTGCTGATTTTTTTTGAAATCATGTTGGTCGGCATGTGGATAGGCTGGGAGGTAGTTAGGTAGGTAGATAGATAGCTGTGGACATGCTCTAGACGCCATGTTACAGTGTCGTGTCGTGTCGTATCTCGTGTACCGCGGTCCGACGACTAGGTACCTAGGTAGTTATTTACTCATATGCATTATATACATGTGTGTGTATATGTGTGTGTGTGCCGATGACTGCAGCCAGCCGACACGTAGGAAATATCTAATCCAACCTAACCCTAAAGCGATACCAGTGTGGGTGGGGGATTCGCCTGAATCCTAAAGCTCCGAGAATGATGTGATTCTAGCAACACTTGCCGCGGATGTGTCCCGCTGCAGAGCTGAGGGAGATTCTTGCTCGTGGACAATGTGGTGTGTGTATGGCTCAGGCAGATGGACTTGATTTGAACCTGGCGTGCCGGGTTGGGGCTGCCAAGACGGGCCCGCGTTGCAGCATATGCATGGTGATGTGCGTGGTGCCGAATGGGGGTGGGGTGGGGGCTAGATATACCGGGATGGGATAGGCTGGGTGGGTAGGCGCATCCGAATACCTAGTCGAGCGATTGAGTGGCTGACATGGGCTGCAACGAGTGCATTCACATGCTGCGTGGTGTTGTGGATGGGGAGCGGCGGTAGAACGATTGTCCGCGCGCGTGTGCGTGTATGCGTGTGCGTGTGCGTGTGCGTGTAGAAGGTGAGGAAATGAGGAGGGGATGAGGGGATGAGGAGGGAGGCTGCAGTTGCAAGGCGTGAGATGTCTCTGTGCGTGGATTATTGCTTTGGGATGGTAGGGATATTGATTGGCACGGAAGGGATTACGGGTAGTTAGTCTATGCGCTGCACTGCATGCCATTCACCGTTGAGCAAGCGAGATTACGTTGCAGCGCATCATGTACATTAAGGTGCGCACGCGAGTGCAGGCTCATTCGTCGTTTAGCGAGCTCGACGCCAGACGGTTAGGATTCTGGTGGTGGACGGGGAGTAGGAAATGGCGCCGCTGCACGATCGATTGTTGGCATCTGGCTACCGCTGGCCGGGATTTTGGTCATAGGTCGGCTGATGTGTGGTGTGGATATGATGGGGATGCATATGGGACGGGGCCAATCAGAGGCAGAAGGCGGCGTGTGTGGTTGCTTGGGCAGAGATTGATTGGGGGTAGGCGCACGCTGCGGTGGGAAAGACGGCAGGTGGATAAAGGGAGCGTGTGTGGGTGTGGGTGTCTAGAGTTGATTGAAGAGAAAAGTAGGGAAAAGGCGTCTTGACATGAATGCGTTGTTGGGTTTTCAAGGATCATCTGTACACCGCTTGAGCCAAGGATAGGAAGTATCAGCCATGCTCTGCACCATTCCTATCTTTTGGCCTAATATCAATGTTCAAGAGGACAGCGCTTGTCTCCCACGCAAGCAGGTATCCCCAAATCTGGCCTGCACAAGTTTGGGCTGATATGGACAATCGTTCAATGTTTGATCTTCACGGCAGCGGTCGATGGAGTGGGTTCCGGACGGAGCGGGCCATGCGTGCCAGATCTTGGTAACAGGCCTAGACAATGCTAGCATGTCCACGACCCTTATCCGCTCACTTTCTCGTTTCAAGCTGACGCAGATACAGGCTACCACTTATGGCTAAAGGTGGCTGGCGGGGAGTGCGGAAACACTCTTGCATCCTGGTCTCCGGGGACCGTTTGAGGCTGTACAACTACGCCTCCATGACTGTAATTCGATACTTCCTCGCTGCGTTTGCTGTCTTGAGGCAGAGAAACAGCATCATTCATAGTAAGCGTACGGGTAGCTGCTGATGTGGAAAGGGGACGTAGTGGAAATTTTCATTCTAGATGAGGAGATTGCCAAAATATAAGGTGGGATGCCCATGTCCTGGTCCTGGGAATGGGCTGTATCGTGTCTGTCTTTCCAGTCATCCCGCCCCTTTGGCATTCCATCTACGACTTCATTGCTTGCTTATTTGCGGTTCCACCTTTTTTCGGGTTTCGGAAACAGACGCCGACTTTTGCGGCTTTCACGTCACGGCTTCATCATACCGGCCTTGTAGTCGCCCCTCTCCCTACGTTCGTGATTCCTCTTCCTTCTCAACCTTTTTTTTCAGCAGTGGCGAGGCAAGTGGACAACTTGGGAAGCGCGGAGCGACACCCCTCTTCTGGTGTATTCCCAGACAGCCTTGGATCGATACTTCCGCAGCCTCGCCCTTGCTTTTTAGCGGATCGAGGGTGGTTCTTTTTCCATCGACGGGGAATTTGCTTGTTCAGGTAAGCCAACTGTATCTGCGGGGTCAATTGCGGCGCGGGCGATGAGCCGTTACTATGATTGGTGTGCATGCATGACGAACGGGTGCCCTGTCCTGCGATCGATCCGCCTGCTACAGCAGACAAGATTGACTTTTGCTTTTGCCAACCTAAGACAGGGAGCACTGAACAAAGGAAAGGCGGTGTCAACTCCGACCGGCAGACTTCCGCAAAGCAGACAACGTCACTCCCCTGCATGCGGGCTGCCTAACAGACGGACTTGCTCGTTCTTTAGCCTTGGCCTGCGACTCGGTTTGGCTGTGACTCGATTCGCCTGACTTTCCAACATCAACATGACGAAGCTCAAGGCTGTTAGTTTGCCGACCTCAAAGAAGGATCGATCAGCTATTTTGCCCAGAGATCTGTTAGATGCACGATCGAATGAGCCCGGCAACGACCCGTTTGTCATGGTAGGAAACTACTTCCTCTCAGAGTCAAAGGTGCGTCAAAGAGTGCTTTTCCTGGTCGGATGTCGTTAGACTAGCCTCTGGGCCCTGCGCTTCCGACGCGTCCCGCTGCTATCTCTAGCGGCCGCGTCCTGCCCCACCCGACGGAACGGTACCTTTGTAACGCTGTGCCCGTCATTACCAGTTCAACCCATGGTTTCTGCCCACGTAGCACACACTCTCTTTGGCTGACCTGTGAACCAGAAAATACTCACCAGAACCATGATCAGAGACGTCGAGGGGAACGATGGGTTTGCAGTCCCTATTCCAATTGCTGCCGGAGTACCGCTTGGCAAGATTGTCACCGCTGATGGTAGAGAGCATGCCGTCTACCAGCCAATCCCCGGATTCGAGCACTTATTTCGCCCGCAACAAGAAGGCGTACAAGGAGGTCCTGCACTGCGAAATAAACCTTCAGTCCCACATGGGCCTCATGCTACCCAGGCGCAGGGCAAAGTAAACGCATCCCACAGCATCTCCCATGACATTCATAAGCATCAAGAATTGCGCAATGCGAGTACGCGCGGAAACAGAACGAAGACTGTGTCCGCTCCCAAGACTCCCAAGTCGAAATCCCTCAAGAGACAACGATCTTTGACTGAAGAACTATCACGTCCTCAACCAGAGGTGCAGGATGAGAGTGAGGACGACGACGACGATCAAACCCTCGTAGCCGCGAGTGAAGAGTCTCACACATTCTACATTGGCGATTTCGAGAAGCTCAAGAAATTCTTGCGGCGTCGTTTCGACGAGCTGACCATGAAGCCTCTCCGTGGCATCATCACACAATGGATCAAGCAACTGGAACCTAGACGTCTCGGTGCATACGGCAGGTATCACAAGAAGCTTCCTTCTGAAGTAGCGGAAGAGATGACTCCGCCCTGGTGGCCTCGCAACGTGCACTACAACGAGCCATCACATCTTGCCAAAACAGGTAGGGTCGTATTGTCTGCGCTTTATGCTCAACAACTCACACGAATGCAGACCTCCTGACGCTCGCTGTAGACGTTATGCTACTCCATCGCCGTATCGATGAGATTAAACGGAAGGGACCTTGGATTTCGAAGCTTCGTCAAGTAGCACTCTATAACATTGAAACAACGCCTTCAGAACACTTTTCGTCATCAAAAGGATCAAATTTTAGCGACTTGATGAGAGATCGCGCGTTGAAGAGCATCCTCCCAAGCCTGTTTGACGTCGCATCTTCATACGAAGAGCACCTTGCCATGTATAATCTCTACGAGGGTGCCGGTGGCACAGACCCAGGAAAGGGGACATACCACACATGGCAACCCATTTCCCGACCACCCAGGCGCTCAGCGCAACCAAAGCGTCGCCGTGCTAATAGAATGACCCCGACATCTCTAGTAGAATCAAGCGTCGATGCGTCTGGAGATGATACCGAACCCGACCACACAATGATGAACATGTCCCGGTGCGCTTCATCTATCAGATCCAAACAGACATCAGACGAGGTCCGTACATCGCCTGTACTTGCCAATATCACAGCTCCTCCACAACAAATATGGAAGGTCGGGTCACCTGTTTCTATCACAGAGCCTCCAACATCCCTTCCTCAGTCACAACAGAGCCATTATGTACCTGGTCCCATACCAACCCCCAGCTCTTCATTTGTGGACGTTAAAAGGAGCGAGCATGTGGTGTCCAGTCCGCCCCAAAATTATTCCCAATCTACCATACCGGTATTCAATCAGTCCATACACCACCATGGTAGTCATGTCAACTATGAAAACAATTTGTTCCAGTCATGTTCCAGTACTGGTTCATTTTCTATTTCAGCGCCAGGATCATTTGCCCATCTGCCAGCACCAGATTTCGCAACCTCGTTCCAAATAGGCATGTTTGACGGCCCATACTCCACTCAAGTCCATCAAGCGTCTTTTCTACCTCAGGTACCAGTAGAGACTACCAATCCTGAGTATTCATATGCATACGACGGAATGTTTTCACAAACGACAATGGACATACCCATGGTACAACAGGAAGTACATACTTCCTATCAAAGTCTCCCAATGGAATACCATGTCAATGGTCGGGGATCACTGCATCGCTAGTTTCCTCTTGTTTCTTTGGGAGAAAGTCTCTGGAGCTTCGACCTATCCTAAATTTCTCACATACTTAAACATCAAAAAAATCACGACTTACGATTTACGGCCATCTCATCAAAACCTCGCGATTCTTTTCGTCATTGGTTTTTTTTCCTGCGTTCCAGCACTGCATCACCTTCAACAAAATCGCAGCTTTGCTTCGGCATTTTTTGCTGGAGCGTTTTTTCTATCTTGATTTTCCATCTCTTAGGTTTGCATCTCGCACGCTCTGCGATATACCCTGACGAAGTTACGATACTCACGACCGTATTGCAAAGAAGGCTACCACGATGCTAGGAAACATATCGTAGGTGCCTCTTAATGGAGAATATGAAGAAAACTGTAATCAGTTCTTCCTTGCTCTGTATAGAAGAAGATCAATTTCCGACTTGTACAAAATGGTGGGAGGAGGAGGCGGGAGGATGAGGGAGGAGGGAGGAGGGTGAGGAATTGGATGATGTCAAGAGGGTTAATAAGGTACAAGTAGATAGAGATAATTCATTACTATATAGTGGTAGAATAGGTACGACAGCTTCAAGTATTACTATCAATGTATTTCGGTATGTTATATTCACTGGCTACTACCATATGAAACGCTGTCCCTTAACAGTAGCCTCGATTCCGTTTGGCCATCCTATATCCTAAAGCGATTTTATTTCTATACACTGACTCATATATATCACTGAGAAGGTTACTAGCAGCAAGCTACAAGTCAAGGTGTACTCGTTCAGTCCCTCCGCCATATAATTAATTTTTTTGTTCAATGGTTTCCAAGGAAAAATTGTGCCTAAAATCTGCAAAAGTGTTGAGTTCCAATGGAAGAACGATGGAGAGTTAATGGGCATTGAGGATTATTTTGAGACTTCGAACAATGGATTCAAATTACAGTGCCAATGCCGAGGTCTTATGGCCATTATCGCAATGGTGATTAGCAGGGATATAGGAAATGTGAAAACTGGTGATCTGTCAACCAGCAACTCCCGTGGAAGTACAAATTGACGAAATTATCGGGTATCGTTGTGTTATGATGTGTATTAGACTCTTTTTGGCTTGCTCTCAAGTCTTGTTGCAATTGATCAGGCGGTTGGCGATTTACTCGAACAGTTCAAGGCACACTTTTTGATTTGGAAGTCTTATCTCGTGGCTTAAATTTTACATACTTGCAGTGAGGAGATATGCCGGGGCCTTGAATCTTTTCTTTAAGAAACAATTGCTGGATGATAAAGAGCACGACCATTTGAAACAGCACCAATTTATTAGTTGGGAAACGATGATGTGGCCTCTTGATGGCTTGTATATGCAAGAAGCTTGCACCAAGAACTTTAGCTCCATGCAGTAATGATTGTCATTTTCGACAACCCTGTTTGACATGATTCCAATTTCGGCGAGCACAAGGAAGAGGCGGGGGTTATACAGCTTCGAAAGAAGTTTTCCAAGTGCATGCAAAGCTTGATGCATTTACGATCGTGGCATAACACCACTGTCATATCATAGACGAACCTGAACCACAAATTCGCACAAACCTGAGACGTGAGCTACAATCTTCCAATTTGAAGACTCAGCGGTCAAAATCCTAATACTGCCTCGACGTTGTTCGAGGTTCGATAGGTTAAAATTCCACCTCCCAATCCAAAATACGTAAAGCCTCTTTCAACCATCAAGCCAAAATTTCGATCAGATGGAGTATTTGGTGCAAAGATAACACGAATTTACGGAGGAGGGTGAGCACTAGAGTAAGAGATGAAGCAAATAGAAGTGAACATGCTGTGAGCAGACAAGTGGAAGTTATTCATGGTAGATGAGTGAGAAAGGATCAAAGATTCGGACAAAAAGAGCGGACGAGATAGATTTAGGCCAGAAACGACCACCGGATACCGAAATTCAAGTGAAGCAGTGGTTTACCCTAACGTCCACTTGCAGACCATCTCTATACACTAAATCTTAAACAACATGTGTATATTGACTAAGGTCAGATTCCTTGAGAACTCGGCGGAAAAACTACATTAACTAACGCAATGTTGAATTTTGAGTTTGGTGCGGAGTCGTTGAAGAAATGGCCTTGTGACTGCAATCAAGAATCAGCCCACTCCAAGCTCGCTACGCCGCAATGCTGCATGCCCAGCCCCCGCATGCTGAATCTCAGCCGCACCATTTTCCTGGCGCCTTTTTCCTCCAACAGAGTGCGTTTAAACGTGTTGTTACCTGTCATTTGTTTCACTCTCTAGTCTACAATATGGTTTCTCTCCAACCGCGCGCCAAATGACAGAATTAAACTCGAAACCTTGAATTGAATGGTCTACTCAGTATGCTACATCCTGGCTGCGCAAACGCGTGTTCCATCCTACGCTATCCTAAAATAGCAATGCCGATCATCCTTTTGTTGATGCCGTTCCTTCAGCACTATCCATTTGTAGGAAGGTGGGTGGAAAAGACGGCTTGTGTATGCAACTCTGCGGCACAATCGGTTTTTTGTGTTAATTGAACAGCCTAGAAACGTATGAGACTGCAAAAAATTGAGCTTGGGACCCAAATATAGTGTGTCATACTTGTTATCACCTCCCTGTCAGAGTGACATTGCAGCTACAATATATTGTGGCTTTGCCTCTTGAAAATGAATCAAGCTCCAATCCCTGTAGTGGCTGTTTCAAGGACACAGCTAGCACTTCCCTCGTCTTTTTCTCGGGGGATCAGGTACTCTCCCCGATGATCTCTCATGGAGAAGGCTAGGTATATGTACTTTCAGCCAGAAGCAATTATTGAAGACTTCAGAAAGTACAGTTACAACCCACCGCAAAACCAAAGTACAAACAGATTTTGATAACTCGATGGAAACCTCGAATCATAATTCTGTCTCTGTGTCTCTTCCGCTGCCACCAACGGAGAACTTCATTGTTGAGACCATGAATGAACCTAGCGAGCCATCAAATAGCACTGAAAAAAATCTTAAAATTTCAGACCAACATCTCGATATTGCGGATAATGACACATATAGTTACTTCAATTTGGATGCCAAACATGATATCGGTAGCACATCACGCATCTTCAATCCAGTAGTCCAGAAGCCTGACGATACCAACAAATCTACATTTTCATCCGTGGATGCTGATCTCAACTCGATCTTTGACCTATACGGAGACAGCCCTCTGGTTCTCTCTCCAGCAGGAACAGCCTCTACCGCCTCATCCCCAGGTACCGGCGATAAGATCTGGGATTCGCCAGAAACACCTTCCCGTCCACCCGTCGGAATTTTTGTGAACGATAATTCAACGCCATTGACACCACTGACTCCGCCAACGACACATACCGTGCCTGTGGAGCGGAAAAGTGTTCACACCGCACCCGAATCTCCACTCGTACATGTCGTCAAAAATGAAGCGCCAGCTGAGAATGCGGCGGCTAGCCCCGCTAGTACTAGTGAAGACGTGGATCAGTGTGGCGAACCACTTGAAAAGGACGATGCTATTTTATCGAAGAAAGTGTCTCGAAATCTAACGGAAGACTTTAAAGCTGGTAAGTCCCTAAGATGAAGCAAAAATGGAAGAAGACTAAGTCGCACATTACCAGTTTTTAAAACTGAAATCGAAGTTACTTCATCGCTATGCTTCAACCTTGAGCCCTCGTTCAATTTTGGCATAGTGGTACCTCAGCCTAGCAAAGTATTCTTAAAAGATAAAGATCACAAAAGTGCTGCAAATGCAGACACAGAGGCACAAATTAAGGTTGAGATTGTTGAAAAGATCATTGAAGAGAAAGTTGCCAAACAAATTTCAAGATCATCCATTAATCTGTCAAGGGTTCTTGAGCAGATCGTTCCTCTCGATATTCACAACAGATTGAGAGATAAACCATATCAATGCGTTGCCTCATTGGTTAACACGCCACACAAAAGATGTGAGCATAGTGGCGGTATATCATCATATAGTATTGAAGAGGTCTTGAAAGCTATATCCTGGTGCCATGAACATACTGATTATACTACCCTTCCACAGCATGTGGAGCAACTTGTGCAGACTGCTATGTGCGGTCGACACAGAAATGTGGTGCTGAAAGGGCCAAAAACTGAACCAAGAATTGCAATACTACGAGAAGTTACTTCTAAAATTTCTTCTGTATCGAACTATGAGCGCTTGGAGGTTGAGAAGTGGGTAAAGGCAATTTCCAACACTGGATCATCCCTCATCCCACAAGATGTTCAAGACCACGATCCATCCAAAAATGGCCCTTCCACTGTGATCAAGTCTGGTATCGAGCTAGTTAAGTCTGAGCTGCCAAAAGAGAGAATTAGACCGGATATCATTGTCTATAAACCTTACCAAAAAAAGACAACATGGAAGCGCTCTTTATCCGAGGATTTGCGTTTATTCGCTAACAAGCCACTCACGATTGAGGATTTAAAGGAGGGTTTTATATACATGTTTTGGGACAGGCAGAGTTTTGGACAGATAAAGATTGGCCGTACAAATAATCTTCAGCGCCGATTAAAAGAATGGGATCGAATATGCAAGCACAAACACGAATTCCAAAAGCCTTCACTCAGCGGAGCGCTGCCAGCCATCCCGCATGTCAACCGAATAGAGCGGCTTATTCACATCGAATTAAGAGAACAACAGAGATATCGCAAGTGCGGAGGATGTGGTAAGATACATCAGGAGTGGTTTGACACAAGCGAGCCACATGCGGTAAAGGTCTTTCAGAAATGGCAAAAGTGGATCCTTCAGAAGCCTTATGTACTTGATCAGGAATCAGGCAAGTGGAGACTCAGGCCTGAGATGATTGATACATTGGTTGAAGTTTGCCAACCTGTACCCTCGGAGCCTGTTCAACACAACCAGCAAGCTACTCCTCGAAAGCCAAAAGCTGATAAGCCTATCCTGAAGGGGAGACTAGCGCAGCAGTATGGGCAGTAATGCGGCAGACTTCATGAAATAGTTAACCTAGATAACAATTTTATCGTATAGCTCACGACCCTAAAAACGCAAAACCATGTGACAAACTAAGGTGCCGATTACGATCTTTAGAAGATCAATCACGATTCACATATCTTATTCAATGCTTGTTTTCTACAAAGAAAACCTTAAAAAGTTGATTCCAAATTCATTGTGAATACTTCAGTTCAAGTCTACTCCTTCGTCATTCTTAACAATATTGGGCAGATTTCAACACCAGGTTCATCAAAAGTCTCGATAGGTGCCGCAATGTCAGGAGACCTGCTGACTGCAACTTCTCTTTTGACACATCGTCTGTAGGCCAACTTCCGTAAACTTTATCCAACTCTCCAGGCCAAAATTTATGCATCTGTCCCTTACGAGAAATCATATGAGTAAAGTTGTTCACGTAAATGATAACTTTGTCGCTAGATGTGCCTAGTAACATACCTTAAACCTTGTCGATACACTGCTTCTCGATGGAGGATATGTCAAACGTGTACCGAGGTAATTGAAGTGAGGAGTAGTGACTTATCGACAGATTATATTGACTCCATGCTGCTCTTGTCACAGCATGGGCAACAAGGCGTGGGTAAAGACAAGGATTTGGCTGCAAAGTGCTCAAACCGTGTAACGCTAGACAGGAGGTGACATCATGAGAACACAAATCGGTTCATAGTAACCTGCAGGCTCAGCAAAAATCGGGAGCATGTTCGAACTAAAAAGTATGCCTAAATAAACGCAAAAAACCATTTGTCACTCTTCTTATTATGGTTTATGTGATGACATTCAAAAGAAGCTACAAAAATACTGCATCAAATGATTCCCACGCGATTAACTATTGTTGATTGGATTCTCCTTGTGTGTTTGGCGCAATACGGTCGAGCTGTGGCTGGACATCAAACAGGGCACTACCATGGCCAGGCGGTTACTCTATACTGGCACCTAGTGAATGCATGGATCGTTCTTTTAGAAATGATTGGCCTCCATTAGAGAATGATGTAATTGCAAATTGCTCAGCTTGCTGTAAGTAGACTTTTCTTATAAGAATCTTGGTATCGTAATTAGCGTAAGGTTGTAGTGTGTCACATATCTCATTGACGTCTAAGGAAGTTTTAAAAATAGTAGTATTTTCGGAGGAGTGATGTACATGGTGATTCGTGTAATTGAAAGTAAATATGGATCGTTTCGATTTGAATGTATCAGTGATTGATGTCAGCAAAGCTGAACGGGAGAGTGAGATCCAACTATTTCATTTAATACGGATTGATGGGCAGAGAGATATAGCAAATGTATTGAATTAGGTGTCAGGCGTATTTTGAATACAATTTGTGGGATGGCTTTTAGTGCCAACTACATTGTTCTTTGATACAATTATCGGGGAGATAGGAAAACGCCGCGGAGTTAAACATTTGAGAGCAGATCGTACAGCATGGCGACGACTTGCTGAATTATATACATTTCCTACGTGCAGCATCATTCGCCATCTTCAAGTTTTTAACTCAGCTTACGTTTTTTTCTATAAAATATGACTGTGCAAGCTGGTAGCAATCAAAAGCCCGAGAATCCTGGAACCGCTATCAACAAGAAGGTACTCATGAATGGACACAAGCCGATTGGACAGACTACTACGCGTCATCCTCTGCCAAACCTATCAATATCGTATCCATCGCAATCGTTGCGATTCCTTGAATTGATTAACAATGAGAAATCGCCTTACAGTCAGATGCGATATGGGTCAACAATCCCAACGCCAGCACGCCTCAAGTTGAACATCATTATTGTTGGTGCTGGCCTTGGTGGACTTGCTCTCGCCATTGCCCTAGCAAGAAGGGGTCATTCAGTGCGAATTTTGGAGCAAGCAAAAAAACTTGGAGAAGTAAGTTTAACTGTGCGTCTTTGAATTATGCGATTAAAATCTCTCAGGTTGGTGCGGGAATTCAGATCCCTCCGAATTCCGGACGACTGCTACACCGATGGGGAGTTTTTGAGCATTTAGAAAAGTGGGCGGTCAAACCGCAGAGCATCAACTTCAGGCGTTGGGAAAATGGTGATGTGATTGGACATACTGCGCTTGGAAAAGCGTTTCAAGAGAACTTTGGTGTTCCGTATTATGTAGCACATCGCGCTCATCTCCATGAGGCTCTGCATCAAAGAGCGTTGCAGCTGGGAGTATCAATTGAGTTGGACAGTACAGTAATTAAATACAATGAGCACCAAAGCTCTGTTGTGCTCGATAATGGCTCTGTTATTCAAGGAGACCTATTAGTTGCGGCAGATGGTAAGGTTAAAGCAGACTGCGGTTGATTTGTACACGTAATAATCCAGCTAACATACATTTTCAGGAATAAAGTCTACCGCCCGTAGCTCGATCCATCCAGGTACTTCTCATGATCCTATATTCAATGGCTTCGCGGCGTATCGAGCAACTGTAGAAGCGAAGAAGATTCGAGACGATCCAGAAATCGCTTGGATCTTGGAAAACCCTTCTCTAAACATCTGGTAAGCTTGATCTTTTTTTTTCGTAATTTCTGGGACCCGGGACCTTGTTGTAAATCTTCTTACACTGTTGTATCACAGGATAGGAGAAGATAGACATGTCATGTCATATGTAATAGCCGCTGGAGAGTCGTTTAACATGGTCTTGTCACATGTAGACCACTCAGACCCAGCCACCTGGACTGAAAAGTTTGCAAAAGAGCACATTCAAGATGAATTTAGCGGGTGGGATCCTCAGTAGGTGACCTAGATTCTGAGATGGTGAGATGGTTAACTGAATACTGCAGGCTAACTAAGATCATTTCATTAATCGATGAATGCATAAAGTGGCCTTTGAAAGTCGGAAGGCAACTGGAGTCGTGGATCTCGCCTTCATCTAAGCTGGTAATTATGGGCGATGCAGCTCATGCCATGCTGCCTTATATGTCCCAAGGTGCCGCCATGGCAGTCGAAGATGGTGCTGCACTTGCTGTAGCTCTGAATAACATTTCCTCTCTGGACGAAATCCCGTTCGCGCTACGATCATTTGAGAAAGAGCGCATCAAAAGAAGTGGCGATATGCAGAATGCTAGCACGGTAAATGGGCTTATTTGGCATTTCCCAGACGGCCCTGAGCAGAGAGCTAGAGATGCTTCTATGGCTGCCGAAGTTGAGGGCAAGCCATTCGCTAGTAGTGCCAATCAGTGGAGTGACCCCGTCACTCAATGGTGGGCTTACGGGTATGACGCCGAAAAGGAAATGGAGGACAATTGGGCCAGAGAAATAAGTCAATTAATTGTTCGAGCTGGCTGAGAACATGTAGATTGAACTTGTAGGCTATACTGAAAATAAATTGGTAAGATCAAAGATCAGGGCCTTTTTGCGAAATTGTACAGTTAAAATCTGCTCCTAAAAAGTCGTCCAAATTCATGCCCATATGCAGATCGTTCGAGTCAAGAAAATTAAACAAGTCCTGCGATTGAGTGTTATCAGGGAAGTGCTGCAATGCATTCCCTTCAAATAGATTGTTCGGTAGACCTATGGTTGGATTCAGCTGTTGGGAGCTCTCTGGGTAGTCTAGAGAAGATCATTAGCGGTTCGTTCTGGAAAAAGAACACAAGATACTTACAGATCATGGAGAGCAGATGAGCGAGAGAAGATGTGTATCGAACACATTTCTCTGTCATTCTGTTCCCTTTGAAGAGTACAGATAAGCATTCAATCGCTTGGTGCAAGCTATCGATCGATAGATCAATGTCTTCGAGCGCTAGACTTTGGTGATGGATCTTCGCTTGATGTTGCACGAGAAGAGCGGAATAGATTACGAGAGCCGCATTAAAAGCTAAGTTGACATGAGTCAGAACTAGATAATCATTTATGCACTAGGTGTACTTACCATAATAGAGAGAAAACCACCAAGCACCCAGTAAGTGCTGTAGAGGGTTGGGAGGGTTTAGTGCCTCTCGCATAAGCTTGATAATTTTGAGTGCCGACTGGACGCAAATCTGCAAACTATTCGCACTGACTTGCCTCAGCATAGCCAGTTGTTGAATATTAGGCCTTGAGGTACCAAGGAATTCCAGATATTTACAAAGCAGTGGACGGTGCGCAAGGATCCGAACATTGAGAAATCGCAGCGTCAGTATAAAACGGTACCTAAGGGTCTGTTGATCATTCGTTTTACAGCGCAATAGTTCTGGCTCCACCAAGAATAAAGTTGCTGGTAAGGCATACTGCCAAGCCAAGAATTTTTGTTCAAATTTTAGCAGATGTGAGGCGATGTCAAACACATTATCAGCGACATCACAGCCTAGATTACTTCCATATAGAATGTCCACAACTTCGCCCAAGATCGAGTAGAGTGTGCTGCAACAAAGTCAGTGGCAATAAGAAGCAGGCAAGAAACATACCCCTACATAGTTGCTGAGTAAAACTGAACACTGTATTCAGCAGCTAAGTCTTGAGCGTGAATCGAAATCGAAGGAAGGAAGGGCATAAGCGAGCAGGGAAGATCCAGCTTGATAAAATTCTCAGGAATTGAAGAAGGACGACCAAGGGTCATGCTCAGAGTACTACCCCTGGTGAGAGACAGACATTAGATTGAACGGAAGACCTACCGATCTAATACAATGCATCCGAACCAAGTCCGCTTGCGAATTTCCCGCTCCAACGGCTCATATTGCTTGAGCGCATTAGGTGAGTGCAGACCAACCTGGTAAGCTGCTTTGACAGCAAGTCCATGGATATGCCATGTTTCAATGGAGTGTTCGGTGCCTTGTAGATACTGACTCATCAAAAGAAGAAGTTGGACTGAAGTTATGATAAGCGATAAAGAAATAACCATGGCTGCGAATTGAAGACTGACCAACTTCTAAGCTTGCATCATGGCGCAATTGTTTTTCACAGAGGGCCAAAGTCCTACGATAAAAGATGTCCGACTTAACAGCACGTTCTGCTGCTGTAAGTGTGCTGCCATAATCAACACTTGTGGCCATCGCTAGCACCATGTTGAGTAGGCCAAGCCATGATCTCCGAACTCTGCGTATACTGGTAGAGCTGAGTTGCTGATAGACCTGTAAGAAGCCAGCTCTATCGATGTAAGGGAACAAAACGCCGGTTGTGTTAAAAAAAAATCTCTATCAATTGTAGTGTTTGACTTTCATCCGGAAGTACAAAGGGCTCAATACCAGTTGACAGGTTATCAGACAGGGCAAATTGAGTTGGCGCAGGAGAAGGTAGACGGGATACGTGAAGCATGTAGCTTTGTAGAGAATCATTATTCGGTGTTATTGGGCCTTCAGTAGGTACTGTAGTCTTGAGAATTGCAGTTGTTGCGCGAACAATTTGGCGGGTAAATGCGATGTTGGACGACGGTCCTTCATGATCTTGTCAGTAACCTGTGAATGAATACGGTAGTGTGCAATACCGAAAAATCCAGATTCCTCCTCTTCGGTGAAGACAATAGATCCAATCCCATCTGTGGGGTCTTGAGTCTCAATGGTAGCTCCTTCGTCGCTCTCAAATTGGAGAGGATTTGGAGTGAGAGAAACCCGAGACAAGGTTGAGCTTGTATTCGAGTCCTTCCCGCCATTTTTGGAGCCTTCAACAACAACGACCCTTTCATTGAGTCCAGAAACAGAACTTTCAAGGGTCGCTAAGCGTGACTCAAATGCTTCGAGCAGCCTGAAGCGTAACAGTCATAAGACAACAGCCAGATAATAATGGGATGATGACTGACTCTTTGGACGCGGTGATTTTGGTCAGAGCCGCTGTATCCGAGTATATACACTCAAAGCCATTCTCACTGCACGTAGAACATTTCGGTCTCGCTCCATCACACTAGCGCAACCGCATAACATTAGTTTCATAGGCAGACCCAGACGAACTGTGGTTCTAGTGTGCACTGAGAAGTGACGTCTGAGCGACGTCTCACACTGTAGCTTCTATGCCCCAAAGTGTCTTCATGCATCCTGAAGAGGAGAAAACTAACACGAGATTTTCGTTGTCTGCACCAGGTACAGGCAACTGTGATTCTGTTCCGCTTTGCGGGCCTAGAATCGGTCGTAGTCACTGCATCAGTCGAGCTCATGCCGGGGAATGAAAGTAACAATTGAACGGATGGGTTTGCGACAATATCATTCGATGGGCCACGACGGCAAAAGGCAGGCGGGGAGTTAAAATCAAAGGGAATGGATGTTACGCTTCACCCGATATGGACCTAGCGTCAACCCCACATAGTCATATTTCCTAACTCCCCGGTCTGCATCTTCTGTTCTACAAGCTCATTTATGCTATCGCGGGAGCTATGCCGGAACTAATCGCGTAACATAATGCTTCCCGGAACGCCATATCTAAATACGTATCCTGGCGGTAGAAATCGTCGATATAATCCTTGACTCAGACGTCGAGGGGCATAGCTGTATTTTGAATTTCTTCCATTTCCTTCATTGCTGTGCCTCAAGGTTATCATGAGCTCCACCATTACCATCGGTAGCCAAAACGAAATCGCTACACAGAGCGATAATCTCTTAGCGACCGAGAGGTTGTTGGAGACAGCCAAGGAGTATCATACCAAGCCCTTATGGACACAGATGGCAAGGCTTAATCCTCCTCTGCCAAACCCAAAATGCCAACCCCACGTTTGGGAGTACGAGAAAATTCGACCAAGTTTGTTGCAAGCTGGAGATCTCATCACTGAAAAGCAGGCTGAGCGCCGTGTGCTGATGCTTGTGAATCCGTCGCGAGGTATGATGTCCAATCAACAACTTATAAACGACATGTATTTACTGCTTATTCAGAAGCACCCTTCACTACTGATACAATATATGCGGGACTTCAGCTAGTGATGCCCAACGAAACTGCACCAGCTCATCGCCACACTGCATTCGCATGTCGCTTCATCATTGAGGGTAATGGCGGTTTCACTGCAGTACACGGCCGTCGTATCCGGATGCAACGCGGCGATGTCATCCTGACACCTACTTGGAACTGGCATGATCATGGTAAAGATGGTTCTGGACCGATGATCTGGCTTGATGGTCTTGATCTGCCGAATTTCGTTCACTACCCTGTTCATTTCGTGGAACACTATGATAGCCCACGATACCCAGCCGAGGACGTGGACACTTCAGCCTCTCCGATTGTCTTTCCATGGACACGGATGAAGGCTCAACTTGATGCTAGGAGTGGGGATAGTGGATCAGAACGTTACTTGAAAGCTGATAAGTCCGAGAGTATGTGCCCACACTCTTTAGCTGGTACACTGCTAACCAAAACTAGTAAGTCGTACATTGGGTGCTTCTGCTACCCGAATTTCCGCAGGGAAATCAACTCCAGCAATTCAGGAGACAGCTTCATCCGTTTTCCATGTCATTGAGGGCTCAGGAAGTTCTACAATTGCTGGAAAGGAATTCGGTTGGAAGAAGGGAGATACATTCTGCATTCCCGCGTGGCATGAGTACCAACATCACGCAACCGGTGGCGAGACAGTGTATTTATACAGAGTTCACGACGAGCCGATGCTAAAATCACTTGGTTTCTACCGCTATAATGGCCAAGACGTTGAGTCTTTGGTTTCCGAGTAGTTATTTGAAACCAGAATTCAATGCATTAGCAGATATATAACTTGTTCCTTCAACGGTCTCTTTCTTGATATACTCCGTATTCTTACAATCCTATTTTCCACAAGGGGCTCAGTAAATACAAATCTCTTTTTCTTATTTGGCCCTGATTTGATGCTGAGGATATCATCATTCGCTTAAAATCTAATGTCTCATCGATTGTGTTCTGGGGTACATGCACTTCATCAGGGCTGGTGATGAGAAATTAATGTGCTTTGAAATTTTTTGTCTAATGCACAAGAACAATAGTACTAATTTGATAGCCTCATGCAAATTCCACTCCGTTCCTCAGGGTCCCGATTTTGCTTATCGAGACTTCCACGACTGTGCCTGGCACAAGATACTTCGGAGGCTTCAGGCCAGCTCCAACACCACCGGGCGTTCCCGTCATGATCACAGAGCCCTTCCGTATTGTTGTACCTTGAGATAGATAGTGGACAAGATAGGCGCAGTCGAAAAGCAAATCGCTCACGTATTCCTTCTGTCTAACTTCCCCATCCACGATCGTTTGCAACAGCAATTCTTTCGGGTCTCCAATCAACTCAGAGGCAATGAGTGCAGGACCAATAGGTGCGAATGTGTCAAAACCTTTAGAGAATCCCCATTGCGGTACCCCACCTGCCAGCTTAGGATCGCGTTGCAATTTGCGAGAGGAAACGTCATTGCCAGCTGTATATGCAGCCACGTAGTCCAGCGCCTCCTCAAGAATGACGTTTTTCGCGTCTTTGCCAATCACTATCGTTAGCTCTCCTTCGTAGTCCGCTTGATCGTCCTGGGCTATTTTGGGGATTTCCACATTCACATCGTGATCGTGAATGCAGGTGGTGGGCTTGAAGAAGATGAATGGAAACGGTGGCGGTGTACGATTCGCCTCCCTAACTTTGAGTGCATCAATTAAAATTGAATAAGCACACGGGTTTCTGGAACTTACTGTGTTTGGCATAATTCAAGCCAACACAACGCAGGATGTCAACATCATCCGCCGTGAGTGGACCGAGGAGCTTCTTGACAGTGACGACCTCATCCGAAACTTTTGTTTTTCCGGTTGTATCATATATGTCGTCACCAGTGATGACTTTCGCTTGCAATTTGGTCTCTTCGATTGTTTTGCCCAAGTCAAAGTCCGGACTGGGAAGAATTGGCTCTCCGCGCAGGATACGACCGTCGGCCGCGACGAAGCGAATTAGCCTATTCCACACAACACGCATCGTGATCGATTAAAGAGAATTAAATTCAATGGACAAGTTTTCAAATATGCTAAAAGTTGACTTTGGTGCAGTCAATTCAAATAAGGCTCGGCTCTGCTACCCGTATCTCCGCCCCACGGGTCGGACGTTCCGAAGGTCGGCAGGGCCTCCCGTTCTCTTGCATAGTATGAGATGATAGGGAAATCTTGAAAGAAATTCATCGACGGTTATCTAAAAATGGTAAGCTGTAATTCGAGATTACAAAGAGAATATCAAAACATCTAAAACTGTAACTACAAATTGGGTCCTTCTGTATATGACCATCGTGAATGCTTTCCTAGATCAAGGCACAATGTTCTGGCATCCCAAGATTATTGAACTGCCAGTACCTCAGCTTCAAGTTAATTATTATCATCACAGACTAAGTCTTCTTACTGCTGAGATCGCCAGTCACTTCGGAATAAAGCTTTTTTTGGAACCTTATCTTAGAATCTAGGCAATATTCCTAACCTACAAAGCAGTATTATTTTAGAAGGAATGAAGGTTAGCCAACTCGAACTCGATGAACAGTAGCTGCTCAATTACATGTAAACTGTGAAGTTAAATCATTTCACAGGTAGCTCGAAGAAATGATCACAGATATAACACGATTATTCTCGGATTGAAACGCTTTCGACATTTATCAATCGCCTAGCGAACCAAGCCGCGAAATTGTAAGTGACTCATAAAGGTTCTAGATAACGCATTCTATTTGACCAGAAAAAATTGACGATAAACAAGATATCCCGCAATTAGCGCGAGTACAGTGGAAAGCACCCCTTTAGCCAAGGCAGTCTGAGCATCGCGTTTTGCAGTTTCTACACGATCAATCTTGTTCATGTCCCATGATTGAATGTCTTCGTAAAATCGTTCCATTATCGGGGTCGAAGGGTCAGGTTGTGCGTCTCCATTTTCAATAAGTAGCCTAAATGCAACCTTGATTAACCATTCAAGAATTGGATTAGGATCTTCGAGTCGCTGTTTGCGGCGTATGTTCTTGGGCACGAAGGTAAGAATCACTGCTCGGCCCAGAAAATGGAGATATCTAAATTTTGGTCAGTTGATGAAAAGAAAGTGCGGATTCAAACTCAAGGAATTATATTGAATAAGGTTTAAGCACACCATTGCATGGCCAACCTACCTTGGAAACCATAGCTCATTGAATTGATGAATAAAAGACTCCGAGGTCTCATTACCCTTCACTTTGTCTTCTTCTGTCATCTGTTCATCGAAATCGAAGTCAATGTACCATTGAGCATAACGCTCAATCTCGTCCCAATCTCTAGGGTAGTTAATTCCAAAGCTCCGTGAGCCATCTGATGGTTCTGACTTGAACCAGCCAGTAACCCTCTCACCCCACTGCGGCCATGACTTCTTCAGCTGTGGATGTATATCATTCTTCGCACCAACAATTCGCCTTATGTGCTGTTCATACCATGAAAGTAGGATGATTGCTGTTTGGGCCTCCCAGGGATGACTAAAGCTACCCGGCACCCTCTTCCATACTCCAGCATGAATTTTGTTGATTTGTTCAGCATAATTCTTAGTCTGCTCCGATCCGCTTCCCCAATAAATCCAGTGCAGATTCAACACTTGTGTCTCATAGTACCTTTGGTGGCCGCGACTAATCACTTTCCCTCCATGAACCGCAGCGGCTCCGGCAGGAGTGGATGTTAACCATAAGAATACAGCTGTATAACCAAGTGCTGTGTTAAAGTCACTGCCCTGATAAAAATTGCAGACACGAACGATTTGATCATATTCGGTTTGAGGATTCAGCTAAGTTACCATGAATTAGTCTAAGTCTTGAGACTTACAACATGGGAACAAACCTGATCTAGGTATTTTCCTATCCATTTCCCTTTTCGTTCAGAAAGTGGCGGCAATTCAGGAAGTTGCCTTTTTGGAGCCGCAGGTAGCCGTGGCATTCGTGGGTTCTTCTCAAACTGCTCAATGCTGTCGGTACCTGGTGGCAGTCCATGTGTGAATTGCAACTCATAATAGCTCTTGTCTCTTTGTTTCAGCGGTACATTCGCTGTTTTCCTAGCCGACATTTTGAACTTTTAACTCAAGTCGTCTGAGGATGATTCAGAATGCAAGACGAGGATAAACCGTTTGCGCTAAATAAGACCAGACGCAACTCCGATACGTCCCTGCACAAGTCCCTAACTCCCCGAGAACATTTCGTCCCTCGATGCACCATGAGCCTGCCTTCTTTTTGATCAATTCCCTAGCCCAGCCGGGTCAATTTGGAATTTAAGTTTCTGTACAGTTGTATTTTGCAATAACAGTAAGAAACAAATAATTAAGCAAGATGACAACATGAAACTTCATCGATATCGCTAGTTGTTGGTAAGGTGCTAGATGAATTAAAGTATTAACAATTTTATCAAAGGTTTATCGAAATACGATGCGATGTTCATTTTGTATCCGTACTTATTTATTCTTATCGGATAGAAGCAAAAATGACTTTAGTCTTGAATACCTACAGCATCGATAGGTAAGGGAAGCTGTGAAATGTCTTGATCACTCAGACTTGAAAACAAGGCAACAGCTGCCTTGCATGGCATGTTCCAAGTATGTTATCACCACATGCCGAAGTCGAAACATAGATGAGTGGCCATTTTTACAAGAAGATGTTGATTAAATCGATATGGCTCTTTCCTGGTATCTCTTTCCAACTATTGCTGCTGGGAGCTTTGTGCCGCTTGTTCACATGCAAAGCGTGACACTACCGTTGCGGATACGAGTGACAGCGATGACGTCAATAAAAAGCATTTCAAAGCCTGAACTATCCATGCGCAATTAGACGGTAAATATGGGGCAGCACGGTAATCAAAAACAGCCAGAGAACGAATGAGCATGCTCTGCTTAATTCCGTATTGTTACAATGCTCGGCTAAGTACTCTACTGCTGTAGGGAGATGGTGTTAGGTGGTATAATTCCATGCACGATTTTATAGCCAATCAGAATGCGTTTCGATGTTGGTCATCAATCGCCGCCTGGCCTTCCTTGTCTCCTCTCTTTCCTAACCAGTACAATCTCCATGGTCTTCATCTCAGAACCGATTATTCCCTTCAACCCATCATCATCTCTGTCAAAATAAAGCGCCCATTCCCGAGGACCATATTCGACTGCCATAAATCCTTCCCATCCTTCGAAGTTGATTCTCTTGTCTACTGGGGTAACGTCCCAGGGGCCCAATATCTGGCCCTCGGACTCTTCGCGATTCCCATATTTGACCTCATGAGTATCCCGGTCAACGTATATCCAATTCAACTGCGGAGGTTCGTCTGAGATGGTGGAAACAAGGCCCTCTCCCTTTCGACCCCAATTATGATCCGGATGCGGGAGGAAGTAGCCCGCAAAGGGATGGTCTTCGGGGCGACCTTCTGGAAATTCTTCTGAAGACATGGCAAGATACAACTACGAGAATGGTTATCGCGCATGCTTCGGAATGGGCTTGATCCGTTTGCCGAGATTCTGAAGGATTGTCTTACCTTGCCATCACTCAACACCACCTCGCACCCGTCGACCTCTCTCCCCGCCTCCGAGATGGCCGAACAGTTGACAGTGAGGTTTGTTTTCACGCCGCGATGTTTCTCTTTGGCACTTTGTCTTTGGCCTTGACGAACTGCCTCAGTTGTGCCAATTATTGCCGGACATGCCGCTATTGCTGTGAGAATACCCAGCACCATGATCTATCGCGAATACGGAAAGCGATTGCAAAGGAAAGTAGCAACTTGCTGCAGGTTTGTGGTTTGCGACCGACAAATTGATGCATTGCGTCAGCAAGAACAGCAGATATGTCGTAGGGGTGTGGAACCCCATGAAACTCCCGTTACGAGAAGATTCACGATGATGTCACTCATCACGCCAAAACGGGGTCTGCTGCTTAAGGATTAACTGGAGAAATCTGGAGCGTCTTATGCGGCCTCTTCCGGTTTTCTTGAAACAAGCCGGGGAGGGAATTGCACGGCCTCTTCTGTAGAGAGGTTTTGCATGCACCTGATGGGATCGGGCAACATCTCCGGCAACAGGTGCACCCAATTTGTCTAGCGCTCAGGGTTCATTACGATCCTGTTTCTGTGTCTTACTAGGATTGACATGCTGGTCGTCCCCTGTCGCTTGCAAGATAAACCAGAATTATACCAGTTTTCCTACATGCTGTCCTGTGTAGTCTTCAGTATGAGCTAATCCAGACTTTGGACATGGACCTCCGTCATCACGCCAGGGGTCTGCAGCCACCATATCATGTATAAAGTAGGGCTTTTTTTTGTTCAGCAATCCCAAGCTTAAATACCACATTCTCATCCATCAATTCACAACTAGTCAACTCACAAATTAAAACATTGCAATCCCACCAATCATAAAAAGGACAGATTCTGCCATATCAAGTATGTCTGAGGAGTAAGTTAACAGCCCGCATCACTCCACAGCCGTTGAACGTCGCACACCTTTCCATTTCTAACAACTCCTCCCCTTCCATCAGGAACCCCACCACCGACTACCCCGCCGAGAACACCACATCCTCCAGCTCCCCATCCAGCACCAAGAAGAAGCCCAAGAAGCTCGGCGGCGAGCAAAACTCGCTCCAAAAAGCCGCACCCCAACAAATCTACTCTGACGACTCGGACTCGAACGAAATCGAGCCCCCAATGCCCGAGCCCATCCGCATGCCCCGCCGCTCTGGCGGCCGCCGCATGGTGCCCNCCCCCCGACTCCCCCGCCGAGAACACCACATCCTCCAGCTCCCCATCCAGCACCAAGAAGAAGCCCAAGAAGCTCGGCGGCGAGCAAAACTCGCTCCAAAAAGCCGCACCCCAACAAATCTACTCTGACGACTCGGACTCGAACGAAATCGAGCCCCCAATGCCCGAGCCCATCCGCATGCCCCGCCGCTCTGGCGGCCGCCGCATGGTGCCCGTCCACCAGTCCCGCATTGCGGACCGGCCCGTCAAGGTGGGCGAAAAGGACAGCAGTCTGAAGATCAAGATCGAGTTGGATCTGGAAGTCGAGGTAGAAATCTACGCGCGAGTCAAGGGTGATGTGACGATTGGGCTGATGTAGGTAGGTCGAGATTTATGCGCGGGTCAAGGGCGATGTGACGATTGGTTTATTGTAAGATGCTTCTTCATGTGAGTTGTATACCCGGTAGTGGAACAAAGCAGTGATTTATGATTGCAGTACCAGTTGAAGTGTGCGGATTGTGGAAAATATGGTGAGCATTGTTTTTTATGCCCGTCTGCCTGCCTACCAGCTGAGGTTTTTTTTACGGCGACAACATGGGGCTTGGTGCTTGGGGTTTAGGGATTGAAAGGGTTTTTTTGATGATGATGGCGATGGGGGAACAAGAGGAATCTTAATGTGTGTGTGTCTACTTGAGAAAAAGTATTGCGAGTATTTGTATCATTGACACCCTATGTATACCACAAACAAATATCGCATCACACCACCATTGCATCAACGAGAACTAATAACTACTTCATGAAGATACTATATGATGCTCAAAGAAGGTGGTAATTCCTCCATCTAGGTCTCTATCAAACGTTTCCAACGCAGAGCACACCCACCTACGTCATTCTCGTGACAATGTGAAGTTCAAGTGTATTGCACTCTCCCCACGTGCGCTGGACAATAACTGCCTCCAACCCATCACCAGGTCTTCGACAAAACAAGTCAAGCATTGGAATTTCTCCATCTTTACCTGAAGATTCCACAGCAAAGATTTCAGCCACAAGCTCAAGGCAAAACTTTTTTTTTTAAAAAAAAAAAAAACAGCGCCTGCAACATCCTCCACTTTGAGCCCGAGTCAACATGAGGACATTCGTCTCCCATCCGCACCTCCCGCCGTTCAAGTCCCGCAAGAAAGAGAGAAAGAAAGAAAGAGAGAAAGAAAGAAAGAGATAAAGAAAGAAAGAGATAAAGAAAGAAAGAGAAGTAAAAAAACATAGCCCACAACACAGACAAGAATGGATGAATGGATGAACGAATGAATGAATAGGGCATTCACAACGACATTAAAAAAAAAGATTACACATGTCTATCAGATCGTGCAACAACTGTTTTCCCTTTTGCCATTGCCCCCATCATCTAACCTCCCCCACAAAAGCAACTCCCCGCATGAAGAATCCCAGACGCGCCAAAAAAAACGCCCTCGCTATGCCTCCCTCCCCTCCACCCACTAATCACTCAATTCAATAGCATCATCCTGCGTACTCCCTCCAATCTTCTCCTGCACGGCGCGGCTATTCACAGAGGCGAAGCCGAACCCGCGAGCAGGCTGGCCGCCAAACCCAAAGGCCTGGGCGGGCTGTGCGTTTTCTTCATCGTCGTCGTCGGGGTCTTCCTCGTCCCACCCGGCTTCTTCGAGGTCTTCGTCTTCGTCGGACGCGTCGTCATCTTCTTCTTCTTCTTCTTCTTCTTCTTCTTCCTCGTCGCCGGAATCCATGTCTTCGTCGAGTTCTTGGTCGAAGAAGGGGGGTTCTTCTCCTTCTCCCTCTTCTTCATGGGTGGAGAAGCCGTCGTCGTCTTCGTCCTCATCGGTCATGTCGTCAGTCTCCTGGTCGATAGGCTGGGCGTGCACACTGAGGGATGGATTGACAGTTTCTTCTTCTTCATCTTCATCAGACATGTCGACTTCTGCTTCGACCTCCATGTATGATTCCTGCAGAGATTGATGCCGAGGAGTCATTGTATTGTCTTCATCCCCGCTATACACGTCTTGCCGCCCCACCAGTCCCGTTGGCGGAAAATAGCTCATCTGCGTAGGAATCGGACTGCTGACCCCCATATCCCGCAAGCCGTTGTTGAGCGTTGGGGTTGGAGAGCTTAGCGCTAGAGGCTCCATACTCGCAAACCTCGGGTCCACACTCACAGCCCTCGAGCTAGACGGCGAGTTTGTAGCATGTTGTTCTCGATACGCGCGGATCGCATCGGGACCTTTGCCATATAGATGCTGGGGAACGAAGCGGCTTGTTCGCGCCCAGTAAGCAGGACGATCAGTACCTCCGACACTCTTTCCAAATGCTGATTGACGTGCTGAAAGGCCAAGATTAGGCACACTACGGCCAAAATCGTGCTGAGTTCGCGAGGACGATCTTGGAGTATTAGTGAGCAATTGTTTTGCTTGCGCGATGAGCTCGCCAGCCTTTCCATTCACAGACGAGCGACCGTTGAAAGACGAACGCCCATTGACTGACGATGCGCCGTTCGTGGCAGGGGTGTGTGCCACGGATTTTTGCATCGCCTGCTGGAGTGCGCGGAAACGCGCAAACGGATCCTCGGTGGCTGCGGCGGCGGCGACGACGACTGGTGTTGGTGCAGGTAACGGAACCGGAGACGCCGCGGGGGGTGTTATCCGCGCACGCTTCAATTCAGGCTTAACTTCTCGCTTTTCTTCTTCGCCTGAGCCGGAATCAAAGCTACGTTTGCGATATTTGCTTGGATCAATACCCATAGCGCGCAGCTTGAACCAGTCCGTCTCTGTTCTGTCTGTGGGGGCAGTGGACTTTTCGTACGCCTGGGAATACCCAAGTTGAGAGGGGGTACGATTGCCTATACTGACCGAAGGCGTTGGTGACTGTGCGACTGGTACCTGCCGGGGAGTGTTTTTTGAAGGGGATGCCTTTACTGAATGCCCATTTGGCACTGGAACTTGGCTAACACGTCGCTCTTCCGTACGCCTAGCACGCCTTGAATTGGATGCCGCCTCCGGCTTCTTGAAAACCTCGTCTCCGTTGGATTGATTTGTCGAATGACCGTTGGTGGTGACCGATTCATCGCGCGACAACACATCTCTCTCTCCATCTTCTTCCTCATTCGCCGCCTGCGCCCTCAACTCCTTCAACCGCCTCCTCCTGTCCCTAGCCTGTCTCGTTCGCTGTTTCTTCTGCAGTTGGGCAATCCAATGAGCCATGACAGCCCGCTTAAAGTTCAACTGCTTCCGCTGATACAACTCTTCGCCTCTTGCCGTTGCCTTCTCCCTTTGGACTTGCAACATAGCTTGGCGAGCGACGCTATCCACCGCGTTCTCAAGAAACTGGTACATTAGTCCTTCCTCTGGATCAAACAAGATGCTCGATGTTAGTGTGCTCAATGCTGTCTCCCGCTCTCGGGCTTTGGTTAGTCGTTCCTCCTCTTCCCGTGCAAGACGTTGTTGTTCCTCTCTAATCACTCGCTCTCGTTCCTCCCTGACTCTGCGTTCCGCCTCTAGCTGTTGTTGACGTCGCTCTTCTTCAAGTCGACGCTGTTCCGCCTCTTGAGCTTTCCGTGCCTGTTCTGCCTTGGCACGCTGCTGCTCTATTACTCGCTGTCGCTGAAGCTCCAACGCTTTCTGCTGCTCTTCCTCTGCTTTCTTCTTCTCAACATCGTCTTCAACTGGGGCAGGAGACGCTGGGGGTGCTAACGACGCCGCCGGTGTGAACGAAAAAGCAGGTTTCAGCACCCCAGCCGCCGGCGCAGGTGAAGCTGCTGTGTCGAATGCAAACTGAGATTTTGGAGTGTCCTGAACTGCAGAACTACTAGGAAATGTGAACGAAGCAGTAGGCTGGGCTGTGGGCGCAGCCGCAGGCGGTTCTGGTTTCGCAGTGCTCGCGCTTTCGGTAAAAGAAGAAAATGGCGACGCAGTAGATCCACTTGGAAACGGTTGTGCCGTCGCCGCAGGCTTCGAAGCGGCTGCAGAAGCAAACTTTGCAAAAGGGTTGTTATCCGCGGCATTGCTGGGCGCAAATTGGATTGGTGTCTTTGCCGCATCGAATAGTCCTGGCTGGACACCGGATGCGAACGGGCTCGGAGCTGGTTGAGTTGGCTGGGGTTTCGAAGCGGCTTGCATGAACGGATTCGCCGACGCGAAACTGGCAGCAGGAGTCGATGCCGGAGTAGTTGAAGGACTAAACGACGACGCAAAGGGGCTGAGATTCGAAGCTCCATTGGCCGGTGGGAAGAAGCCGTTCGGTTTGGCGGCTGCCGTCTCTGGAACAAACAAGGAAGTTCCATCCTCCATATCATCCTCAACGTGCATTGCGAAATCATCTTCAAATACAAGTCCACTCCTCCTCGCCTCCAGCACTGACATGCCCGAGATGACTGCCGACAGAGCTCGTCCAAAGCGCTTGGACTCGACAATGTTTGCCGAGAAGATTTGTGGTTTTGCGTCTGCTGGAGTTCTTAACGGCCCTTGCCCATATCCCATTGCAATGATATCCAGGTATGTGTGGCCCTCGTCGTTCCGGCTAAAGACAAAGCCAAACGATTCACACAGCTCCACAGCCTCGCGATCAGTGTCCAGCCCAAGCACATCCTTCAGCTTGCCAGTCGTCCAGTCATCCACAACGATACCCACAGCCTTGGAGTTGCCTCGGCGATAGGCGCGCCAGATTGTGTCCAGCACAACGTGTCGCACGCGCTGAAAGGAGACCTCAGCCGCGCAGGCCATGAGATATGAAACCCTGGAGGATTTGACAAGTTCCCAGAACTTTTTCCAATTCGCTTGGGCTTGGATGAATTTGCTCTCCGTCCTCTTGAAAAGGACAGACTTGAGCGCCTGGCCAATCTCAATAGCGGTCTTGACTCGGTTGTTATGACGAAGATCGCTGGGCAGGCTGTGAAGCTCACTCTCGAGTTGTGTGTTGGCGAAGAGTGAGGCCAAGATTAACCTGTACGCCCAAAACTCTGCCTCGCTGTCTGAAGGTATCCCCGCACGTCTATTATCGGTGTATCGTTCCTTCAACGACATCAACGTCTGGTTGAACTGCTCCATGTCCTGTTGATACGTGTAGCTCTCCTTTGTGCTCTGAGCCATGTGGTGCATGGATAGCAGCAAAAACCGCGCGCTCCGCTCCAAACACGTAAGGAGGATATTGATATCCGGGCGCTTCTCGATGCGCTGGGTGCGAAGATCTTTGCGCACGGCGCGTGTTCGGTCCCAAATCCAGCTGTGGAGGAAGTCAAAGTCGGAGTTGTCAAGCCGCTGCATGAGATAGTCGATAGTTTTCTGTTCACAATTAATCAAGCACTTGCGCTGCGCATCAGCTACTCACCAGACACGTGGCTGGTGACCGGATTTCCGAAATCAGCTCGACGTCCATGCCAGCTGCTGATCGCGCATATGCCTTGACCATGCGCGACTCGTCGGGTATTCGATCTTTCCGCGGCAGGTATTCTGTCTCTGGTGTCTGCGCAAGTCAGTACTCAAATCTGATAGACTTGACGCTGTACATACGCATTCCGGCGCCTTGACATCCAACTCGACTATGCGGCGCACGCGCTCAAACTCGGGACACATGTCTGTGCAGTCGCCGTACAGCTTGACCGACTCACTCAGCTTCATCTGGCCATCTGGATTCATGCGGCCCTCCTTCTGAAATCGCTGGCGGTCGAGAGTTCGTCGTTTGCGGATCTGCGCACGTTAGCGCGTATTCGATGATTGGACTCGCTCGTTCGTTCGCTCGACAACGACTCACAAAATCCAGTCGCGCCTGATAGTCCTTCTCGGGGTGTGGTGTCGAGTTCCACGCATTGGCCTGAGCAGCCTGGCCGCCAAAGACGTTCCTAAAAGTTCAGTCAGAACAGGCCGCGAGCGGCACTCGTGGTCTACTGCCATCACCACCACCATTACCACCACCGCCAATGCATCCCTCATCTTAATCCTCCTCTTCATCCTCATCCTCGCCACCACCTCACGCGACCACTGCGCCCCGCCCGCAACCCATGCATTCGCTTTCAATCCTGCACCAGAAAAAAAAAGGGCACTCACGTCGCATTCCCCCTCGCCGCACCATTCCCTCCCCTCACGCTTCCTCCTCCACGCGGGCCCCTCGGCACCCCCTGAGTCCCGCGTCCCCCCCGCGGCGTGTAGACCTGTTGCGCCCCACCGCCTGCAGTGCCATTCCCTCTGCCTCTCCCACGCGGCGCATTCCCGCCCCTCCCACGCCCTCGATTCGCATCGCTGCCTCTCCCGCCGCGAGGCGCTGACGACATTGTCGCGGGGCTAGCGTGGGCGCGACGTGGTCATGCGCGGAGGTCGGTCGGCCGGTGGATAGATCACGTCGTGGTGTTCTTTTCGCGTTGTTTGTGGTATTTCGCGTTTGTTCAGCAGATGGCGTGCGGTGCTGTGGCTGTGTTTGGTTGCCTGTGCCAAGGGATTGCGTGGTGGTGGTGCGTGGAGATGCAGCCCGACGGGTGACGGCGCGACATGGAGAGAGTTGTCGAGTTGCGGTCGCGAAACGAGAGCTTCTGTGACGCGGAGGCGCTAAGCCGAAGAGGGGTTGGCGGGTGCGGTGCTGTTTGGCCGACTCGCCGACGCCAATGTCGTCACACCGTTGGTTGTTGATGCTGCTTTTACTATTGTTGTATTGTGCGAAGAAACTGCAAAGCATGGGAAAGGCCATAGAAATCACCTTGCAATAAGATCAATCAATTTCGAGAAGTGTAAACACAATTATCATTCTCTGACATATATATACATGCATGGCAGGAAAACATAAAACTCTCTTTGTGTGAATTTATATAGATCTAATTGTCTACTTTATTGCCTTTTATACCTTTTTTTCAACCACCCTTCTTTTCTACAAGCTCAATATGTTGCTCCTTTACACCCTTTGCATCTCCGTTGCCATTGCCATTGCCAGCATCATTCCCACTCGCACCTGTAATTGTACCCACGCTTCCACTCGCACTTCCATCCATCATCTCAACATCCTCTTTAAAACTAACTTTCCCAACAGGTTTCACCACCCCACCAGTACCAACACCCGCCCCGGCATCAACATCCATCCCGTCATTTCCCTCAAGCGCGCTTGCCCCCTCAAGCGCCACAGTGTCCCAATCAATTTCCACCATTTCCTTTACGCCTACACTCTCCACCTCTGTATTCGGCGTCAGTGTTCCAGACTCATTCCGGAAATCTTTCGCGTCACCGCTAGCCTTCCACTCATCGTGGTTCCACGACATGGGGTTTGTTTCCCAATCATTCTGTGGCGTTGGCGCATTGTAACCCCAGTCCTCGGTTCTGGCAGCTTGCAGCTCTTCCATAAAGGAAAAGTTGTCTTTCTTGACAAAATCTTCGAGAGGCTTGGATAAAGGTAGGGGCTCGACGGAGAGCGCGGCATCGTTGGCGTAGATGAGGAGTGCGGAGGCTGATTCGGTAGTTGCACGCTCGAGAACTTCGGAGAGCGAGACCGCGTTGCGAAGAATGGTCGGATTGGCAGATTCGGCATCGTACTGGACGCGCCACCACTGTTTTGTGGGAGGGGAGGACTCCGGGACGGGGTGTAAGAGGTAGACGACGTCGCGGCGCGTCGCGACGCCATAGAGTTGGTAAGGGGTCTTCATGGCGTCTTTGGCACTCTGGCCTTCGGGAATGTCTGTCACCGTAGTATCCTCGGGCTTTTCGGCACCGTCATCGACTATTGGTTTGAAGCGATTCGAGATGGTGCTGAGGGTTTCGCGGATTTCCTTGCTCTGTTGGTCGAGTGCTATGAATGTTAGAGGCAATCGTCGAATTTTGAACAACATACTCACTTTCAAGCTTAGTTTTGATATTCTCATAAATAGTTTGAAGCTGCGAAAGTACCGCTGCATCTTCTGGCTTCTGTTCATCGTCATCGGCCCGGGGCTGGAATGCCTTCATACTCGTTTGCAGCAACTTCAAAGAATCGACTTGTTTGGCGTTTGGAGTACTTTTCGGCGTGTGAAATTTTAGTTTTTGCGCCTTGGTATCCATATCTGCTAGCTGATCCTCGTATTGCCTCATATCTCGGTACATTGAGCTAATGACCTCCCTGTTCGTGTCGAGGTAGCGATCCACATAGAGGGTGGCGGGGACGCGACAGCCCAAGTCGGACGCATCTGTCTTGGATGATGTCAAGCGGATTATGAGCACGTTGCTGATCTCGCCAATGTGAGCGCTTCCTGCTCCGGAGGAGAAGAGAACATCGTCGAGCGCATCGTATATCGTCAACTCCTTCTTAGCGTCCAGGCGCGTTACATTCGCATCAATTATGAAACATTCCTGACGGTCGTCCCCAATGTTCACAGTCGACCGCAAAACGCCGTCGAGCTGCGCACCTGCCACCTGACTCTGATATGCAAAGCTCCACGCCAGCAGGAACTTCAACAGATCGTCATCTTCGTCTTCGAGTGAAGGCCGTGTCTCCTTCCAAGCGTCCGAGTTGAGCAGAGACTCGACAGAAGCATATGCCCTGTCGGTGTTGTCTAAAAATGCCATAAGACGCTGCGTCTCGTACAGAATTTCCAGCCCTTGCGTCTCTGCAATCCCCGTGGTTAGATCGATGATGCGTGCCGCTGGCCTGGGATTTCCTTTCCACCATCCCTCGCCAGTCCAATAGTCACTCTGCGATACTCCCGGGGACAGCAGCGCATTTCTGAAGAGCGGGATTGAGTGGAGAATGGATATGGCCAAGGGGAGGTAGTTGAAGTTGGGCGACGGCTTAAGCACTGGTGGCTTGCCTGCTTCACGTTCGCGCATGCGCTCAGTAGGGGCTGGGTCTGGGATGTAGGCTGTCGTGGTAGGGACCATTGCCCATTGCGATGTCTCGTAGTGGTCCTTGGTGGCGGGGCCAAAGGAAGCATTCACGCCGCCTATCACACCCGACTCCTGCATCTCAATGCCTGCTCGCCGCGTCAGTTTCCTTTCGTTCACGAAACATCCCTCAGGCGTCAAAACTAACTTTCCATGGGTGCATCGCCGAGGTGTGTCGAGACATTCGAGTGCTGGCTTGTCCGCGACGGGGGGCGGGTGGGCGCTCTGCTCTGGACACCGCTATGAGGGTAGTTGTCGAAGCCTGTGCCATAGTCAATACTGAAGGCTGAGAGCCGTGCCGTCAGTCGTATACTCGCTCTTGCGCCGCTGCTTCGGACAACAGGGGTGACGTACTGGGTCCGTTGCTGCTTGCGTCCTGCTGCCCGTACCTGTCTGCGCCAAACGCCGACCCGTCCCATTTTGCGGCAGAATTGGTGAGCAGCTTGCGCACGTTGGAGATGTCGCCCGCGTCGTAGAACTTTTCTGCTGCTTGTGCCACGTCGTTGTTGGAGATCTGGTAGGGTTAGTGGATGCTGCTTCGAGTGCACGTGTATATATGATTAAGTGGCACCTTTAGTAGTCGCGCAGCTTCGTCGTGGTCCAGCTGCCAGAAGGAGACCTCCCTCAGCTGGGCAATCTTCTCCTGCTCAGACATGGTCGCGGCGTGGTTGTCTTGATCGCGTGTTCGGTACCAAATGGTGAGCGGAGGTGGTAGAAGGGGGGTGGTGGGTCGGAAGATGATTCAACAGGACTCGGCCCACTTCACAAGGCCGTGAGTTGAATTATGGATGCCCCAAGATGCTTCTGATGCAGACGTCGAACAACTAGCACTCGCAGCTGAAAGGGAGCATGTAAACACGAGGGTAACGTCACACACAACAAAGCACATCAAGCCATGGCCGCGTCTTTGATGGTGGGGAGCAATTGCGGAGCTAGCACGGCAAAGGGAGCTATGACAGATGACGCGTTTTGACACAGGGATCTAGACTTTGACGTCGCATCACTCCTGCCACTGAGCACGTGAAGACACAAGCAAGCGGTGTTTGCGTGTGCATGTCTAGGTGACTGGGTGACTCTGTGACCAACCCAAAAAAATTGATGTGTTTGCAAACACAAGACGCCTTGAAATGCTGTCATGAGCAAACCCCCCTCCAACTAATCTATTTTACAGTCGTTACCCCGTCATGTCTTTCTTGAAATGTACACGTTGTTTTACATTGTATAAATAGCACCATCCAGCAGCGCTTCCCATGCCCAGCCATTACTGCTGCGATTCCTTGTTCGTAGAACTCGTCTCCTGCTGAGTTGATTGTTCAGAAACCGACGTCTCCCCCACATCGTCGGATCCAGGTCCCAATGGCTTGAACACGTGCACTCCCTTTTCTTCGTCGATCTGGTCCTGCGCATCTCTCCACTTGCGTCCGCGCGTGCTGTATTCGTTGATTAGATTGCGGTAATGGACAAGACTCGTGTCGGCCTCCTTGTCGCTCATCCCAATGAGCTGGTGTCGCCGCTTCTTGAGCGCCTCGTATAGTGTCCACCGTGTCTTTGGTTCAATCTCTTGTACGTGGTATTCGATTGACCAGTCGTCCTCGGGAGTGAGATTCTTAGGTCGATCCACATACCCACCATTAACCTTGCTGCGGGCAGTCAATGTCCACCCGATGAGCGGGCCCCTTTCTTCTTCTGTAGGTGCTAGAATCGACTCTAAAGTCTCCTCTGCTTCATCCATCTCGGTGGCTTCGGGGGATTCAGTGGTCGCTTCAGATTCGACGTCGTCAGTCTCCTCAGCTTCGTCTACGGCTTCGTCCAGGGATTCCTCTGCAACAGCAGGCTCGGTGTCTTCTTCAGGTGATTCAACACTGGTACCGTTTTCTTGAGTCTCATTGGCTGGGAGGCCCCTCTCGTCTGCATCGACATGTTCATCGACTTGATGCTGAATGTCCTGCCATGCCGCCTGCACCTCTGGGTTGTCTTTTCCTACGCCTACAACATTTCGCGCAAACTCCTTCTGGGCAGCCTCTCCGCTGCTCTGAATCTCATCCGCCTGCTCTTCGGTGACTGGCTCAGCAAAGACGTACATGTAAGGGATCTTTGTGTCGCGTGTATCAAAGTGCAATCGAAGAGACTAACTCGGTCAGTGGATGGGTTCAGTGCATGAGTAGCATCAGCTTACTGTTTCGGGGAATTCTTTGGTGGCCTTTTCCATCAGTTCGTCTAGGAGACGAATTGACAGCCTGAATTCCTGGTCGCCGAGGCAGGTGTCCTCTTGTCCGTGAAGCACCCTGTCCATGTCTGCCAAACTCAGGTATTGGAACCCAAAGATGCGCTCAATGTTGTGATACGCTACAAAGATGCCGTCCATGCGGCCCATGCGAACCTGAAGCGAGTATTTTAACATTGTCGCTCGCGTCATGTCATAGAATTCACGCTCAAAGGATTCCCATTGACCCTGGCTAAAGCGAAGCTGGTATCCCAAGCCTTCCTCGTACTCTTTGTGATTCATGCGGATCGAAACCACGGCCCTGGTCTTCAGGTCGAACACGCCGCTTCCAGGAAGACGAGGGTCGTACGCATCTAGCTGTGACCTCATCAAAAAGTTGCCCTGCTTCGAGTAGTGATAGCATCTGCTTGAGTTGTCTTCAGCCGGTGCTTTGTCCGGGCTGGATCTGCGAAAGCGCTCGAATTCACCACGGTCCGTTGTTAAGAGCTTCTCGAGAGAATGCCCGAGCCAGCTCATAACATTTGGCGTGTCATACGACTTGTCTGCGTCCAGAGCATACACGCCGTCTTTGTACCGCAGGAACACGGCACTCGGGCCCGTGGTAATCTTGGAGAACTTTTCAGAGGGATCTGGGTAGGCACGAGACATCATACTGTGGTTGAGCTTCCTGAACTTGGAAAGCAAATAGTGAAAGTGTTGCAAGATGCTCGACATGCTGGATGTGGAGCCGGTGAACTTTGTGCCTAGCCGTCTGGTCAAAGCAATCAATTCCTCGTCCTTGGATGATGTTTTATATTCGCTTAGTGCCTCAAAGTCGAACTCGTTGACGGGCATGATCTTCTCGAGATATGGGTCGAAGTTGTAAACGCGAGAGCGAGGGTCCTGCAGACGATATACGCCAGGGTTGAAGAGGACGCGGTCGAGGCCGTATGCCAGCATGGGGACGGCGGGCCTCTCGACGTCGACAGCTTCAAACCGTAGATCCTCGGGTGAGAGGACCTGTATGGGAAGATTGTCACGCTTGATCTTTGAGTTTGCCAGCAGGGCCTCTTTGAGGGACAATCCTGCGGTGCTGTGGTTGTCGTCATCATCAGCTTTTCCCTTTCCCTCCTTGCCCTCCTTGCCCTCCTTGGCCTTGGTCTTGGCCTTGACCTTGACCTTCCTCTCCCTCTTCACTCTTTCTCGTGCGTCCTTTCTGTTTTCCTTTGGCTGCACGCCATGCTCTGTCACGGGGGCAATGTCTGCGCCTTCTGCTTCGCCTGCGTCTGGCGTATCAGATGCCGGCGCAGACGTGGCACCGCTGGCCGCCAAGGACGACGATGTCGAATGAAAAGGCCTTGCTGCAAGGGCGGGGTTGTCTACAGACGTCCTGCCGGCACCTTTGCTCCTCCTCCCCAGCAACGCTCCCGTGGCGCCAAAAGAACGCAGCTGTGGCGAGGGCAGGCGGCCGCGCGCAGCACAGAACAGACACACGGACGGACTACGCCATGACGGGGCTTGCGAGAGGGTGCGACGCAGCATCGAGAGGGCGGGGTGGGCGCGGCGGGCATGCGACGTCTGGATGCGGCAGGCAGGGCTTGGTCGCGACTGCTCTGGCAGCAAACGGCAGGCACAGGAATAATTTGTGCCCTCGCTGACGTAATGCAGCATGCGCAGGTGCATGCTCATGCACGTCAACACCAGCCTGACGCGCGAACGCTGCCCGAGTGCTCGCGGACCCGCCCTGGCGCGGAGCTAGAGCGACAGTCTTTCCCTTACGCCCGTCCGTCGCGGTACCTCCCAACGGCCAAGACGCGTGGATTGCTGCGCACGTGTCAATGCGGGCGCACCACTGCTGCTACTCGTCCACTGTGTTTGCGTGTCGACGTCTGCGAGTCTACGAGTGAGCGCCAAGCTGAGGGTGACGGTGACTGCGACTGTGACGGTGAACGACGGCCTGCCATTGTCGATTGCATGCTGGAGACGAGCACCCAGCACGCCCAAGGATTCTTCTGGAAGCCCGCCAGCAGCAACCACCGCAAGACCCTTTCCGTTGGCAGCCGGACCCTTTGCGGACAACAGCGTGGTGCACAGTGCCAGAAAAACACACGCCCCCTGATGCGCCTGCGCCTGCAGTGGTGACTGACTGCCCTTGCGACTGCGACTACGGCTGCGACTACGAGTGTGATTGCGCCTGCGACTGCCACTGCCACTGCCACCACGACTGTGATTGCGCCTGCGACTGCCACTGTCACGCCAACCGCGACGACAATTGTCGCGCCAACTACGACCACGACTGCGACCACAAGTGTGACTGCAGCCCGCCTTCTGTCGACGGCCCATTTCCTCGCCCGGCTGCGTGCCCTCTGCATGCGCCAGGCTCACTGCTGACCTCGCGTGGGGCGGCGCTCAGCCGACTGCTCGCTCGCTCGACATGTCCAAAGACAAGCGGCGCAGCATCTTTGGTCGCGGCTCGCTGGGCGCGTTGGCCGGGCTCCAGATCCCCAAGGATGAATCGCAGCCCTCCAACCTGCTGCGCAAGCGCCGGACGGCCTCGTTCATGTCCAACCTCTCGGACCTGTCGCAGCACGGCGACCGCCCGTGGCTCGACGTGCCCGGCAGCGCGAGCACCACCAGTACCAGCACCAGCCCGCCCGCAGACTCGCCCGCCCTGCCCTCGCCCTCGCCCCGGCCCACGCTGTCGCGGAGCAGTGGGAAGCGTGCCAGCTCCGTCTTCGGCTCGCTGCGCAGCTACAAGCTCGACGACGAGCCACCCTCTGCGGGCTCGACGCGCACGTCCATGGGCTTCGAGTATCTGATCGACGAGGCCCTCAATCACCAGGTGCTGCACTACGGCGAGGTCCAGACCAGCAGCTCCATGTTCCGCAAGAAGAAGGAGTACCTGGTCCTGACCGAGACGCACCTCATGCGCTTCAAGAGCCAGGCCAAAGCCGCAGAGGCCTTTGCAGCGTACGTCCCCATATGACCTTCTTCCCCTGACGAGGATGAGAGGAAAAGACCGCCACCCCAAACACACTCTCTCCTAACACAACTTTCCCCCTACCACATGCAGCTGCTGACCGCCTTGCCAATAGCGTTCCCTCGCCCTACCGCCGCGTCTCCTCGTACACCCATACAACAACCCCCTCATCAGGCTCCTCGCACGATCTCCAGTCCCTCGCCTCTGAAGTCTCGGGCGACCGCAGCCACGGGACGCCCCTGCGCCAGGTCGTTGCCATATACCACCTCGACGACGGACGTCCGCACTTTGCCGTCGAAATCTTCTACCTCGACGACGAAACAAACAATGCCTCTTCCATGACCCTGCAGTTCGGCGACCCGGATGAGATGTACATGTGGCTCGCCAAGATCCGCGAGGCCGCCAACCGCGCACGACTGTCTGACGAAAACCCAATCTCCGCGTACAATTCGCATCTGGCTGCCCGCGTTGTCGAGGCCGAACGCGACTACGTCCCACCGCACTACGCCATCTACAAGGTGGTGCTCCGACCACAGGGCAAGACGACAACAAGAGGGTCGGCAGACGACCTGTCCAAGGTCTCTGCGTCTGTGTGTTTTCTGGCCATTGGAGTCCACAAGGTGCACCTCATTCCCCTTTTCAAGCCGCCCTCCCAACGGACTTCCAGTCCCTCTTTGGTAGCCTACAACACCCAGTCGTCGTACGGCATCCTTACGTTTACTGAACTGGCTGTCAGCGATATTGACGATACTTTCCAATTGACATTCCGGTGAGTCTCCCTGTCGCGTCTTCTAGAATTGCGTCGTCTGACTCCTCAGGATACCCTTTGAACGGCCAAAAACCCTCCACTTGGCCTCGCTTGCCTCGTGCGACATCGCTGCACGGCTCAAGCATGTCGAAGAGAGCATGAGACCCGAATGGGAGTCGCGGCCGTACCACTTTCTTGTGCCCGAGCATATCAAACAAGACATTGCTCGGCAATCGAGCCCACAGGTCGTCGATCAGGACTCACTGGATCGTACGCTTATAGGTTACTGCGTGGCGTACGGCGTGCAACCTGAGAATATTAGCTATCAAATCACATACCCGCCAGAGGATCAGCCGCGTTTCGAGCTTCTCCGACCTATTGGACTGCGGCGAGAGCAATATACCGCACTGGAGCTTCTCGCTGTTATGCGCGCTCTCCGATACAACGAGTCGTTTGGCGGTATATCATTCAAGGACGTGCATTTAGATGTCTTGAATGGAAAGATGGATGAGCATGGTAACGAGCACCTCTGTTTGAAGACGAAGCGAGGTACCTATGTGCATATGGATGCCGATGAGCTTGAACGAGCTTGTCTGCTAGTGCAAGAGATCCGCGCTCTAGCCTTGACAAACCGTAAACTTAGGCGAATGGACTTTTCTTCTTGTATCACGAGGAGGCCCAAGGACCATTTCGACACCAAAGTCAACGCTAGGGATAGCGGATGTGGTATTGTGGAGGCTCTTTTCCCCCTTTGCAAGCACCAATCAACCAATGTTGACTGGATTGCTCTCAACAACATCCAGCTTGGAGACACAGATCTAGACTACTTAGTCGCTGCAGCTGTCGAGCGGAACTGCCATTTGCGTGGACTCGAATTGAGTGGTTGCGGCTTGACTGATCGCTCCCTATCACTTGTACTCGACTCACTCCGACCGCAGGAGAATACGCTCGAGGCTTTAGATCTATCCTCAAACGTCTATCGGCTATCGCCCACCGTGTTTGATTCTCAGATTGGCATGTTTGGATACCTTACGAAGCTCAATTTGTCTCATGTTGCACGGTCGTCAGGTCTCGAGCCCTTGATTTCAGTCGAAACATTTCAATCATGGAGGCTACAGGAGCTGAGCTTCACTGGGACTTCACTCAATGCCGCCATGGTCGACTCCATAGCCAGGTTAGCAACTTACACAACCTTCAGCTCCTTGTACACCCATCACTAACGAGAAACCAGCTACCTCATCAACTTCAAGCAGTCGAAAGGCTTGCGTGAATTGCGGTTAGACCATTGCTACCTTACTGGCAAAGATATCGCATATCTGTTGCAAGCTATGACTGAAGTGCCTGGTAGAGCTCGAGACCTACACTTGGATGTTAGCGAAAACAACATTGAGCAAGATCTTGGAAAGCTGACGAGGGCTATCGCAAATGGCCTTGCTCCTGCGACCTTGACGCTGCGCCTGCTGGAATTTGCAAAGGAATCTGACTTTCGAAAAATGATTCTCGCATTGGCGAAGAACAACACAATCCGGCAGCTTGATATCTCCCGCGCGTCTTTACCAAGTGATGCCTCGGGAGAGACATGTCTAGCTATAGAAAAAATGTTTGCCGAGAACAACAGCCTTGAATGGCTCGACATGTCTGGAGAAGATTCCCGATTAGAAACTACGAAACTGGGTGTTGGTGTTAATTCGGCCTTGCGAGGCCTTCAACGGAACCACACTATGCGGGTCTTATACATCAGATGTGAGTCCTTTTGACAAAATATTCTGGTTGCACTACTGACTGTTCTCAGATCAAAAGTTAGGTGTACAAGGCGCTAGCACTCTCGCCGACGTTCTCAAGGTCAACACTACATTGCAGTATCTGTACTGTGAAAATAACGCTATCGCGCTGACTGGCTTCACTGACCTCGTCAATGCTCTTCACCGCAATACATCACTTCTATTTCTCCCCTCAATGCAAGAAAGTCGGCAAATAGCACTCAAGCAGACTGAAAATCAGGTCAAGCAGATGCGGGACGACGCCTCTACTCAAACACACACCAAAACAAACTATGTCCGGAACAAGCTCACCACCAAAGTGGCCGGCCGGACACCAAAGGAAAAGGTCTACCCTTCAGGCCTCTCGGATCAGGACATTAAAGCCGCGCTTGGTCTGGTTGATGAAAGTTGGTCCAGACAAGAATACCGGTTGCAACAGTATTTGCAACGTAATCACAACATTGCAAACGGTATTCCAGTGATGATGGATGTTGATGACGAAGAGTTTGAACGGCCCACTACTGCCATGAGTTTGGGGAAGATACTTGAGAAGGTCACTACTGAGAGTACACCCACCATGGAGAAGAATGCTCAGCTGGGCGCGCCAAGTCCGCCAGTCAACTATGATGTATCGAATCTCGGAAAAGAATTGGAGTTGTCGTTTTCAGGGACCAATGGGAGTTTTATGTAATGAGCCCCAGGAAAAGGGCACACTTGGCAATCAGAGTCAAGAAGAAGTTGGATGTAATTGCCCATACATACATACATCTGGACCTAAGACGGAAATCTTTTCAGACAACCTTTGCATACACGGCGTCACATACTCACTCACACATGGAATTTGCTTCATTTGAAGAATTGTGTCAATGGTAATTTCTTGTTTTTTTTATATATGGTATTCCATGGCGCTTGAATCCTTCACGCTTACATTTTTTTTGGGAAGGGGGAAAGGGGGGGGGGGGGGGGGGGT
>JAKUHH010000177.1:774724-875319 GCA_022701365.1 Mycocentrospora acerina
GGGGGGGGGGGGGGGGGGGGGGGGGCGTTTCTACATTCCAGGCAACAATTGGATCGATAGTAGTGTAATTTTGTATTCTTCTCAGACGGAATAATTTTGGGCAGTCATGCATTTCCTGGGGGGTTGGAAACGAGATACCTTTGATAGACAAAACAGAAAGAGATGGAGAGGAAGGAGGAGGAGGACTATTAGGATAAGGGGGGTGGCTGCAGAGCCTTGAATAGAAATGCTAAACTTTGGCTTTTAGATTTTTTTAGTGCATCGATGAAGGGTACTGATATTGCTGCTGCTCCTGTGCTATGCAAGCGATGGATGAGAGGAGATTTGCTACTCATCTTCATCTTGATCTTGATTCGATTCTACTCCGAGCCCCTTCACTCCTTCCAGTCAGGCAGTCAGGCAGGCGGGCATATCTGAACATCTCCTCCATAATGCCGTTAAAAGAGAAGACAGTCTTCCGCCACATACGTTCTAAATCCTTTGACAAGCACATACACACACCCCCCAGTCAATACCTCTCTCTATACAACATAAAAACACACATACACATACATGTATAAATCATACAAAGACCCCTCTCTTTTTCTCTTCTCTCCTCCTCACACCCCCTTGCCCTGCTGCCGCTGCTGCTCCTCCGCAATCTCCTGCTCATACCGCCGCCACGTCTCGGCATCGCGCGCCATGTTCTTCTGAACACGCATGCGGTGCCCATAGGCGACGAAGCGCTTGTCGGCTTCGAGGTAGCCGCCGAGAATCATGCCAGACATTTGGATGTAGCTTTTTATTTGAACATTTTTTTTTAGTTTTTAAGTTTTTTTTCTTTCTGTTAGGTGGTAGGAAGGTGGGAAGGCGGGAAGATGGGAGAGATAATGGGAGGGGACATACGTTTTGAATTGGACGGTGAAGCTGCGGTAGAGGGGGGAGAAGGCGAGGGCGATGCCGCCGCCGACTGCGAAGAGGGCGCCCCACTGTGGGGAGGGGGGGAGGTTAGTGAAGGATTATTGGGGGAGGCTTTTATTTAATTTTTTTATAATGCTCAAGATAGTGACGGTTGTGGAAGGTGAAAGGGAAATGAGAAGTAGAGAATGGATTCTTTTGATTGGTTCCAAAAAAAAAGTCTCATCTCTTGCTTGGTGGATGCTTCAGGGAAGAGGAAGGAATGGAAATACGCGGTTCTTCAACTTGATCATTCACACACGTACCTTTGTTGCTCCGATTGCGGCGCCTTTGGTTGCTTCCCAGGCTGCTGTGTTGGTCTCGTTGTCTTTTGTCAGAGAGCCATGTTGTCGGACCATGGCTTTTGTAGTGGAAAAAAATTCCACTGTGTTGGGCAATTGGAATGGTCTAGTAGACGTGTCTCAAAGGAAACAATAGGCGAATCTATTGATCAGCTGATTGATCGCTAGAAAGAAAAAAAAAATGGGCGCGTGAAATGGAAAGTACTGCAATGGACGTTCGATGAGGTGATGTCACGATCGGACATTGGTGTATAGCTATTCCGTCAACGGCGGTGTCCAATCGGCGATATGACGCTTAGTCAGGTACCCCACATACTGCTGCCTCAAAAGCCACATGTCCTTCGTCTCCTCCTTCGCTAGGCAGCATTCGCTGATCCTCGCCAATATAAAGACTGACCCTTTGCTCGTTCTCACCGTCTGCAGCTCACAATGGACGTTTTTTGGACCCTTCCGCCCGTCTCGAGGTAAGCTCCCCCGCACGCGACTACTATCAGCTCCCCCGCCGATGTCGCACATGCACTGTCGCTGAGCCAATGTTGACAGCTCATCTGCAGGACCATCACAGCCTTAGCTGTCGCTGTGTCGGCCTTGGGATACGGAGGTATCATCAACCTAGGCCACTTCTATTACATCAACGACTTTGTCTTGACGACAAAGATCGTGCCGCAGGTTTGGCGCATCTTCACAGCCTTCTTCATTACGAAGCCGAAGTTCGCCATCCTGCTTGATCCATACTTTTGTACGGCACTCGACGCGTCTATGTGGAGCTTGGGCTGACAGGCGCCCAGTATACCAGTATGGCAGCGCCATTGAGCGCGAATCGACGCGCTTTGCGCAGCCCGGTGACTTCTTTGTGTACACTGCTTTTGTTAGCACGGTGATAGCTGTAAGTTTCCTTGAGCATTTGTATGCACACTACTCGCATCGACTCAGGTCTGCGACGACCTTGGTCACTTCCAAACCACCTTGATTTATCTGCTCGCACAGCCTATTATTTCTAGCTGCAGCGATTCCTGGAATCGAGGAAGAATACCCTTGCACATTGTGCGGCTCCGTCATTCGCACAATCCAAAAGGAGTTTGCGCAGTGTGTGAGCATGGTGGGACCGCCAATTGAGAAAGCTTTGCGAACTCTTAATTTCGCTAGGCGACGTTGGCTCTCTACATACCATTTCCCATGTCCACATTTCATTGTGATGTATGAAGTGTTGAGCGAACGTTTGCTAACACAGTAAAGATTCTCGCAGGCGGCGTTCTCCAAGGCTTCTTGTTCCTCCCCGCCCTCTCCCTCGCATACGCATACACGTTTGCGCAGGACAATCCCACGCGGCAGGTTTCGTTCTTCATTGTCAACTTCGACTCAAAGTACCTGCCTTTTGCCCTGCTGTTCATGACCTTTATCATCGACGGGAGCCAGGCAGCAATGAGCCAGCTCACTGGCCTGGTCGCCGCGCATCTGTTCGACTTTCTCACGCGTATATGGCCGACGTTTGGCGGAGGAAAGAACTACATCTTCACGCCACAGGTTGTAAAGCGCTGGTTTGGCGCCACGCCTGGTGTTGCCCAAGCAAGGGGATATGGCCATGCTGTGGACAACAGGGCACGTGCTGCTGCTCCTCAGCCGAGCACTGGACGCAGTACGGGAAGCCAGTGGGGCAGCTTGGGACCAGGTCGTCGCTTGGGAGAGTAGAGTATTTTTAAACAAGGACTGACATGTTTCGTGTTGGAGATGGAATATTCTGGTGTATTGTATGTAGAGACATGCAATGGCCATAGAGAAGACTAGAAGAGGGACTAACACATGAGCATTTGTACAATAAAAAGGTAAACCGATGAATAATAAAAACAACAACAATTCAAAGTCATCACTGCAATTCATTCATCTCCCCATACTCCCCCCCCCCCCCCCCCCCCCCCCCCCCCCCCCCCCCCCCCCCCCCCCCCCCCCCCCCCCCCCCCCCCCCCCCCCCCCCCCCTCTAAGCCTTCCCTCCACTCCCCGCCGGATTCCTCGGCCCATCCACCGCCCTCTCCACATGTCCCGCAATCCCATCCTTGCCCGCATCAAACTGCCTCCCAATCACCCCGTCTTTACTAAACGGCCCGCCCACCGCCTGGGGAATCTGGCCCAGCGCTCCATCCGGGTTAAACTGCTTGCCGATTGCGCCGGCCGAGGAGAGTATCGAGGGATTCTATAATGGTCAGTTGGAAAAAAAAACCCTTTTTTTTCTTCATTTTCTTCATTTTCTTTCTTAAAGTAATTGTGCATCTATCTAGATGTGGGAGATTTGGGGGGGTGGGGGGGATTTATTATTAAATACCTGATTGGGAAAGGCATTCGAGTCCTTTTTTGCGCCGAGCTTGTCGGCTAGCTGCGTTGTGTCGTTTCCGGAGAACATGGTGGTGCCGGTTGTGGATGTAGGGTTGAGGCCGAGTTGGTTCTGCAGGGGTTCTGTGGACTTGGGCATTGGGTGAATGAATGCGGGTATGGAGGGGTTTTTTTTCTTCTTCTTGCAGCGAGGATATGAAAGGTGATGGTGGTTTGAATGTGAAAATGTGTCAAGGGACGAATAAAGTCGTTAATTATATACATCAGAGTGTGTTTTGGGCAGGACGTCACGACCAGAATATGGAGTGATGTCATTATTGCAGTCAAGGGGATGATATCACTACACTACAGACTCCGAGGGAGAGGTTGTCGATGATGCGGCTTACAGCGTCCAAGATGCAAGGCCTAGGGCTGGGTGTTGTGGGGCTCAGGGAAGTGTGGTTCGTGGTGATGGTGTTTAGGGGTGGTGGCGATTTGGGTGGCATATCACAACTGAGTAATGTGTCTGGTGTTGATTCCACATGCATCGTATTTGAACTCCACCCATCAGTGGTGATGATGAAATGAGTGAGAAATGGTATCGTAATCTATATTGAGCATCCTCCGCTGACTACTTGCGCGACTTGCGCGGCCCGCCGATTCTTGGAAATACCAACGGCAGCTTCAGCTTCGCAATGTAGTGGTTGTTCGTGTCGGTCTTGGTCAGCTTGTATTTCGTGCGGTCGGCTTCAGTAGGTCCGGCGACTCTGCAGCCCAACTCCATAAAGTACTGTCGGATCCTGGCCACCTGTTAGAAAGTATAGACGGCCAAGATGTGGCAAACTTACTCCTTGTTGTCGATCTTTAGATCATCGCGCAGGTCGTTGACATCGACTTCAAAGTCGTCAACAATCAGCGCTGCAGCCGCTATGTGTGTCATGAGATTGTCAATGTTCCAGCGAGGCATATCGTTGTTACTAAATCGAGGTCAGTTCATCAGTGAGCACGACAACTCAGAATAGGAGTACATACTCGGAGCCAAACTTCCTCCTGATGGCATTGACCTGCGTGATTGGTGTGTCCTCGCCAAACAATGCTTCCAGCTTGCCCTTGAGGGGGATCTTCTTTGCCCGACCGCCGCCTCCAAACAATGCCGCGTTGAACTCGATACACAGCAGAATGAACCGTAAAGCTTTCAGCTTCATAATCTGCTTGTTCTTGGCCAGCTTGACAATGCGCTTGGCGACGTACTTGCTGGTCACGTTGACGCCCTGGCCCGCCTTGGATGCTGCCACCCAGTCTGACACCTCGATCATCGTCATGAGCTCCTCGCCAATGACGGTGTCCACAGGGTAAACGTCGCCGGGGAATTCTGCTGCGAGATTGGGCGTTGGTCGGGGCTTGCCGCTGTTGACGGCGGCCTCGAGGTCGTTCTTGGAAGGCATGGCGGAGGTCAGGCCGGCCATGTTCGCCAGCACGTTCTCGGCGACGGACTCGTTGCGTGCGGCAGCCGGGTCGTCTGCGTTGGCGCTGCGGATGGCGTTGAGGGTCATGTCTTCAATGGCCTTGCGCGACTTCTTGGACCCAAACTCGGCGGCGAGCGCGTGTCTCTTGGCCGTCATTGTGTTCTGGCGTGCCTCGAGCCGGGCCTGCTCTTCGCGCATCTCGTCCGTCTCGCTGCGCAGTGTGCTCCGCACCGTGACCCTCTTGACGGGCACAATCTGCAGCTTGCCGGTCACGGGGTCGAAGACGCCGACATAGTCGTTGAGCTGGCTCTCGGCGCTGCCGTCGTGCTCCTCACGTGCAAGGTAGTCGAGGCGCGAGTGCTCCGAGGACTGCAGGAGCAGCTCGGGGGTCTGGCCGGGCAGCGGGACCTTGCCGTGGTTGTTGTGCCGGTATGCCTTGAAGGCGATGCGCGAGGGAAAGTGCAGACCTGGAGTCGCCGCTGTTCACTCGTCAGCTGCGCCGTTGCGCGACCAGCGTGCAGAGCTTCGCATACCGAGCACCGGGCCCAGCGCATCCTTGTTCTCCACCAGCTCGACCTGGACATTTCCCAGCGCCGCCGTCTTCTTGCTGGCCCGCGGCTCGCCGTCGGCGTTTCTCTTCCGCTTCTTTTCCGACATGTTGTGCTGGGCGGCTGCTTCGTGCTGGGCGATGCGGTCGCGCCTGCCAGAAAAAGTTGAGTCTCGAAATCCAACGGCCTGGCGCTAGGCCCGGAAGCGCCTAGCGTGTCCAGCACCTCCGACCCCACACGCCCGCCTCCCGCGATCGTCACTTGCGTTGGGCTTTGGATGGCGCCAAAACATTGAAGCTGCTGCGTTGCCCACAGAAGACGCTCCAAAGACGCTCCAAGAGCAATCGGGCGCAAGATGCACTCTGCAATGGGCAATGGGTGCTCCGCGGCCTGGGCCAATCAGACGCCGTTGGTGCCGCTACACCACCATGACGTCCACGCGTAATGTTTACGGCTCTGGGTACCGCGTACCTGGAGCCACGGCAGCCACGACAGCCACTGGCTTCCTTTTCCACCTCCACGCCCACATGTGAATTCCTTTGCCGCCACGCCAATCCAACGCAAATGTGACTGTTCTTGCACGTTGCACGTCAGCCATCCCCCCTTGTCTACACTGCCATTACTCCCACTCCCACTCCCACTCCCACTTCCACTCCCACGTGCGCACACCTTCTCTCTTCATCACATCCACAATGTCTGCCATCCTGCATACCGCCTCAGGTGTGGTACTGAGCGTGGGCAGCCAGATCCAGCACACCTCCAACAGACTCCTTCCTCCAAAGCGACGTGAGGAAACGCTCGAGAAGATGCGCGCCTTTGCTGTTGCCAATCCCAAGGCCGCTGTAAGACCGTTCTCCTCCTGCAACGCACCCAGCACACTTATCATCTACAGGCCTTTCTCGCTGCCCAAGTCGCCCTCACCGGCATTCCCCTCGTCTGCTTCTTCGCCTTCGCCACCTCCGTGCTCCTCATTTCCCTCACAACCGCCATCCTTACCGCCCTGACTGGCGCCTTCCTCTTCACGCTCTTCACTGTCGGATTCGCCCTCCTCTTCGTCATCCCCATACTCTTCATTGCCAGCTGCACGGCTACCTTCCTCTTCTTCTGGGGCCTTGGGGGCTACTTTGTCCTCCGACGGTTTAATGACGGCGAGGCGCCAGTCAAACCTGGCACCAGAGTTGGAGATAAGTTCCAAGATCTGACCGGCGGCAGACTGAGTTGGATGGCGGATGGCACAAGCAATGCCCCAACGCGTGCAGGCGATAAATCAAAGACGCAGGCTACAAATGGGAACAAGAATGGCTACGGTGGCGGTGATTCACATAATGCACAAGATCTGGAGGACAACGGGTCTGTCAAATTTTTGAGGATTGTAGATGTCAAGAAAACAAACGGGGAGAATGGAAAAGTAGGAAATACGACGAATGGATACGATTTTGCCGACGAGAAGAGGGTTAGCACAAGCCCAAACTGAACTCATGAATGTTGCTGACAAGTTCTAGGACGACAATTATTAGCCATCTCCGTCACTTTATTATTTTCCTACTTTTCCTCGTCTTTGTACTCTGGCAATAAATCTGACTTATACCAATACATTCATTATGTGCTGCATGATATCATTCCATGTGTCGTTTTATACCTGTCCTTACAAACCACTTTCAACACTTTTGACGAATCATGGAGTCTTATTCGATCTTTCTCATGAATCGTAAATAGAAGAAGAAGGAGAAGAAGAAGTTTCCTGTGGCTTATATCAACAACAACGCATCTTCATATTCTTTTCGAGTCTTTGCCTTTGCCCAAACGTGATTGTGGAATTTCGGTTTTGGAGCTTGTTTTCGAGGGCTGGTTCTACAATTGATTGTTGTGTTGGTACATCATTTGGAACAATCCAAAATATTATGAAGCGATTGATGGCTAGGGGCTATTGTGCTGCATGTTAATCTGTAATGGTTTGGTAGTTGGCTGTGCCTTGACTTGAAACTGCCATAGCAATATATAGCTACCTCCTCCAACTTTGGCTACGCAAAATCTCTTCTTACATTGCTCTTCTCCGGCATCTATTCTCATTCCGTCTTTCTACGTCGCTCCTCTACTGATATCTCCCAAGTCCATGCAACCCACATCACGATTGCTATGGGGTCTAGTATTGTTGCTGCCGTTAACGCTGTATTGACAGCTCGCCATACCTACACGCATTGGTTTCACTACAAGTGAAAGAGGTCCCAAAACAGTCAACCCCTCAACCCCACTATACTTTAGCACCACAAAACTGACAGAATAGAGGGGCTACGGAGAGGCTGGACCAATCTCTTCTCGTAGAACTCCGAGTTTGCTGCCCGAATACTTGTTCTGTGCCATCTGAGCCGCAATGTACCCTTGCTTCATAGAAAGTATGATGAAAAGAGACTGCTCATATAGTCGTCACCAACCACCCACAGAGAAATCTCTTGAGCGTGCCGAAAAAAACATCCTGTATTCTTTAATCTATATTCTTCTGACTACGTGTCAATCGCACACCACTACTTCTGCCTATTCTGACCCTCAACATGATCGAGTCAATCAGTCCCGAACCTAGCTTCGACCTCTTGGATGATTACACTGTCGAGGACGGAAACCCCGCCTTCTTTCGGGACTTGTTCACACGCTTCAACGACAACAGCCAACCTGAGCTGCCAGTGCCTTCTTCAATTGAACATGCTGAAACACTTCGGGCTGAGCTGTTTGGCACATCGACGTGTGATCTGGAGCCATTGGAGAGCCTCGAGTGCCCGGAGACGACATCTTTCGCTGCCCAGTACGGAATTTTTCTTGATGAACCGTTCAAGACTCCAACCTCACTCGATTCTGAATTTAGTGAGGTCATCCAGACGAATTCCGGCTGGCGAACCCCCTCACCTTCAAGTCCCATCAGTATTGAAGACCACGTTCAAACTGAGCCTGTTAAGAGCCTCCTGCCTGAATTCTCAGAGGAGTTTTTGGCTGTTTCTCGAGATGATGAATTACAGAGGGCCGGGCCAACTGTCGAAGAGTTGTTGGCAGAGAACGCTCGCCTAAGAGCTTTGGTGAATTCGCAGGCTGAGCCAAAGACACCGAGAATGACGCCTCGAAAGCGGACAGTCGATCCACTGCCATTACTCTATGACAACTATTCGCCTGCAAAGAAGCCTTGCAAGATCTCAGACATGGCAATGGCCACCGCCGCCCACAAAAGTCCAACTGAAGCCGCGTGGTCTCTAAGCTCTCCGTTCAACCAGCATTTAGAGCACCAACGAGAGTCGAACACCACCTCAGGCCATCATGTTTCCATCGTTTCTGATCCCAAGGCCACATTTGACGATGACTTCATCTCCCGCGAACTATCAAGGATACAAGACTTTGTCAACTCGCCGCCGCCGTCTTCCCCGTTCAAGACCGACTTTCGCCCTCCCACTACAATGTCAGCGCCCTCTAAGCAAACCCGTGCACCGAAATCAACACGTCGTCAAACCTTTTCCCACGCTGGCGCCCCAGAGTCGTTTGGTAGGGAAGTCCTCTCGGCACCGATCTTAACTACACTTCATACCCCAAGTCCAGTTGCGAAGAAGCCACGAGCTAGGCGAGCGCCTGTGAAAAAGTCACCAGACGCCAAATTGACTAGGAAGAAGACATTTGCAAAGAAAAATCAGCGCGGGGAATCAACGCCTACTCCAAATCCCACTTCTACTCGTCAGCGCAAACGATCAGTACGAGAGATATACGCACTTAACTTCTATAGTCTAACTCAGGAAGAGAAGGCGCGTCTTCTACTCCCTCTCCTCCAGGGTATTGATCCAGTAGGCGCCGATGTTGCTGAAGCAAAGGCACTGACAGAGACCGCTCAACATGTTGGTGCCTCACACGCTACTCGTGCTCCAACGCCCATCCACGCCGAGGAGTCCTATTCTCCCCAAACTGCAAATTTCATCGCACTTGGGTTTCAACCTGCAGATCTCTCTGAAAACAACTCCTCTGGCACTTGCACTCATAATTCCAAACTCGATGAGGCAACATACATTGCTATTTCTGCATCCCCAGAACCAGTCGCCACTGAGAAGATGCGCCCTACGCATGTCGAGGAAGATGCTCATCTGATCACTCAGCTCAAATACTTCAACAATACTGATGATGCGTTTACTTTCTCGTCTCCAGCCCATCATACTACAGATAACGGTACTATTGCATCTAAATTCGAGGCTGAGCTCGCCAGTGATCTCGCCAGAGACAACGCCGCAGAAATGCCTCAATACAACACAACCGCATTCCAGACTCCGATTCTTCATGCCGCTGAAAACACATCCTTCACCACCGAACCTACCGCTGATACGCTCGCGGAGTTCTTGACGTTCAACGCCGAAGTCGACGCAGTTACTGATTTCTCTGACATGGCTGGCCATATCATGAGCCCTTCTGAGTTCACCACGTATGCCCATTTCAACAACACGTTTGACGAGATCGATACCGACTACTTTCGCCAACACTATACTTCGTACTTGCCCGCACAGGAGCACTCGCACTCGTCTCTTGAGTACACACAAGGTGATGCCACGCCTGACATTTTCGCTGCGACGATGCAGCACTCCTCCTCTCCTTCCTCCGAGTGCATCTCCATGGTACCAGCTGCAGATATTGGCGCGACACGACAACGCGAGGCGTTGGAAAAGGCCGCTCGGCTACAGGCTCAGGGACGAAGACCGAGACGTTGAATGAATGCACACTTCGGGTTGCCAGTCTTGTGCAAAGGTCACTTGCGAGATCCATAGTTGGGATCCATTCAAAGCGTAGACACCGTATTACTCGAGGTGTTGATGATTAGATTAGCGTCGTGATCGGCAAAAATTGCTTCTTTCTCCATCCTTTGTACCTACGGTGCAGTCCGTAGTTTCTGGTTCCGAGATCCACTGTTTTTTTTACACATTAGGACAACCAGATAAAGGAAGTAGGAGATGCGGCTCTATGTTCCAGACGACTCCTGTCGCTGCTTTATTAATAGACTAATTCATCCTTGGAGTCTTTGGAAACTTGTAAATCACACTTCCCACTGATCTAGAGCTGTGAGGACCGGCCTTCTCTGTCGAGAAATCAGCTAGACTGCGTCCTATCCGGACGGGTGTGATGCATGTTACAGCGTCTACATTGAGTGTTTTTTTTTTGGCTGATATTTCTTCTGCTGTTTATGGTGCAGCGCGCAAGTGCGCTCTCGGCACTGGACTGAGCGGGGTTGAAGTGCGTTTCCCGGCATCCTGTTCGATCCTCATGCTACTATCGCGCTGAGAGGGAATATTAAACAACCCTGTGGTCAACCAAGGGCGTTCGCAAACCAGTGGGATTTGCGGTGGGCCGGGGCACAGTATCGTTGTGTCGCTTTTGGACGTTTTGTTCATGCTGTCCTGCGGATCGTACCATGGCTCAAGGTGAGGCATTGATAGCTCCGACCAAGCTTCATCTTCACGTCGTGATCGTTTATCTGAGAATGAGAAAAGCATGGAGGCCTTTCCTATGAAATTCCTACGCGGAGTATAAGTGTGAGGTGGGGGTTGGCGGTCGCGAATGAAGAGAGAGCGGTAGGGCGCTACGCATGCGACGATGATTGCTATCATGGTATGGTTAGTTAGGTGATGGAAGGGCGACTACAGTGACTCTACTTACCGATGTTTAGCTCGATGACTGTCCATGTGTTCAACCAAATCGGATCTATCTGATCTCGAGCGTGCGTGGTTGTTACGACGGCTCGCACGATTGCGAAAATCATTGTGATGACCACGAGGGAGAAGATTGCCGACAGCGCGATCCTCTGTCTCCTGGAAATTCTGACATGCCGCAGCAGAAGAAAGGGTATGGAGACAACTAAAATATTCAATCAGCACCGCCGTTGGTATATATGTAAAGTCCCACTTACCTAGGCAGTCTGTGATGACATCCAATGCACAATTGACTTTCATGCTGATGAAGGTCCAGTTCTGTTCCGCACACTCGCGAGTGAAAGAAACCTCGAAACTTTTAAGTAAGCAACGGTAGGGTATGGTTATATAGCATGAAAAAAAGCACAATATTGTTATAGTTGCGACAATCCACCACCATATGTTCAAGCTCCTTACGATTCGTGTCCCCATCCTACGGAAGAACAGGAGAAATGCGAATTTAACACTCCATAGCCCGCAGAATAGCAACATCGAAACGATGGCCGCCATTCGAGCGAACGTTATAGTGATGTATTTGATGTTGGTAGGGAGATTTTTCTGTCCAGCACCTATGGCCAAGGCGTCATAAGTAAGCCTGGCGAATACAGTAGTTGAGATTGAAATGGAGAGAGATATGATCCAGGCGAAAACGACGAAGAAATCGTCCCAATAATAGCGGTGCTTCTTCGTCCAACGAGCATAAAGCCGTACAGGGAGAAACAGGAAGGACAGAACAGTAAAGATCCATATTACAGCCTAGACATGGTTAGCATCTGTGGTATTTCCATCGACCAGCAAGCAAGGAATTCATACAAGATACGCTTCCAAAGATATTAATGGCAATTTAAAGAGTGCTGTCTGTAACTTGCTTCCTGGAATAGGATGCAACGCGGTGATGTCGTCTCTGTGCATCGTAGTATCCAATACATTAGTATCGCTGCAAGCCCATGAGAGCAAAGTAAATCGTTGAGAAATCGTCTACTTCTATATCGATAGTATCCAGTCGGTACATTAACCCGACCCCTCAACATGAATTCTGCAAGCTGCATTAATAAACTTTCAGGACGCCACACTACAAGTCAATGGACTATGGCATTCTGGGTCTCACGAACCCGAACCCGCACTCGCACCCTCAAATGCTTAGTCTGTTCAAGCTTCGAATTTGTATGCCCCAAGGGGCGAATAATGGGACATGGCACACTCCCGTGTAAACCTTGTTCATGGCAAAGTCACAAAACAATGATCACACGAAGCTAGAAGTGGTTTGGTGCCGTTGCGTATTTCCGTGATTGGCCCTCGAAAAGCGAACAAAGAACGCCTCATTCAAAAGGAATCTAAAGTGACAAGGCGTCAACGCGGAACATGGAACGGGGCGAGATGGCGCCTCTGGCGAGACCTGACAGCTGACAAGATCGGAATTGCGATGGACGCAGTGATGAACGGATTAGTGATGGTAGATGAAACTAAAAAATGTGTAGTGAGACAAAGTGACATATTACTCTCTAGGTCCCTTTCCAAGTAAACAGTCTCGCAAATGTTGTGCCTACTTTGTCATTTAGAAAGTGCGTCCAACAGGCCCTTTTGAGGAGGATTGAGACTTGAATAGGAGTGCGCATCCTTTACACAAGGTTTCGTGTTAAACTTAATTATGTGGTACCTGGTTGCAGCCACGCCCTTATTTGTGTAACTAGCCACCCGATCAAACTGCGTAATTCAAGTCAACGATATCACAAATTTCTCGCGTTCAACAAAGATGGTCAAGAGTGTTTACACAGAATGGCAAGAAAATTGTGGGGAGATGGTTTGAAGACAAGAGCAAGCAGTGTTGGTGAAACTGGTATCGATAAGGTGATGACGTAACGTGTCAAAGTTTCTGTTCTTACATTGTGGCAGCCTCACTTCACCCACACGACATCTATAGGTTTCTCTTCTGTAGACTACCACGCATACACGCGTCTGAAGTTTTACGCTGAAAGCTGGCCATGGAGACGACCTTGATGTAGGATCTTCACCACTGACCTTGCACCTTGTCATAGTGAAACCACATACAAAGGTAGGATTCAGGACAGTGACGAACCTCGTTCAAAGCTTGCATGACCGAAAAACGCAACATCAAGGTAAGAAACCACATATTTTCCCAGCAGCGGTGAGTTGTCGTGGTCGCATTCGCCAGCCGAACTGTTGCTACCTCGCAGCGAAGACTCGCCGACTGCATTGATTTGGTAAGACCATCTTTTCGATTCGCAGTACAGCTAGACCCATTCGACTCTGAAGAATTTTTTCGCTCTTTCGGGTAATAGCGAGTGAATTGCGAGAATCATCGGCCTTTCTCTTTCCTGACACGCTGTCAATTTCTCGGCCGTCCTTAGTCGATTTGCAGCTTCCATCACAACCCTATCTCACAACAACGGCCACTTCAGCTTCCGGTACATATCAAGCGCACCCCCCTAGACATCCCGATCGAACTTCTTCTTCTTCTTGATCTTCTTCTTCACCCGAAAGTATGTTCTCTCCACCTCACCCATATCCGCCAGTGAATGCACAGACGTACCGAAGCGCGTACAGTGGCGGTATGGTATCGGATGAGAAAGGCAAATTCCACCATTTTATACGCCAGCCAGGCCCGGTACATGAGCTTAATGGTTACTGGAGATTCAACAGTTTCAAAGATGATCAACATGCCTACCGTCGTGGATTTGCTACGCCAGAAGAGATCTTGGTGGCGCAGGACCGTGGAGATGCCTCCTTCGACGAGATAATGTTAACATGGCTACCTGGGAGAAACGACGATTATAGTGGGAAAGCGACAACCGGAACGCCTGCCGCACATCTGGAGACCATTTACAATGAACGACAAATTTTAGGAAGGTCCATGTCTCTACGAGGCTGCGTCCCCTTCTATCTTCTTGCCAACAACAACGCCTTACAGGCCTATCGAACCCAAAGGTACTCCGTTCATGACGGTGTTAAATCTTGTCTCTCAGCTCCTTCACACACCATCCTTCTTTCATCTTCATTGAAAACGGTCAATACATCACCGAACCATATGGCGAACGATCCTGATTCGCAGCATAAGCAAGAAGCCAGTCTATTGGGCCAACTACCTTCTTCAGCTAGTATAGCAAGTCAAAAGCTACAAGTACTACCAGAATCAGGATTGACACTGGAAATTGGCGCTCCGACCCGGTTTATCACCCTCTCGCAAGATATGGATGGCACTGCTCAATCAACGAAGAAGGTCCCCAAGACCAAAGCATCAACAGTTCTTCGACGTGGTATAAATCCAAAAGAACTAACAGCTGAGACAAGGCTCAGTACGAAACTGCCATCAGACCAGGCCCAAGAAACTACCAAACCGTCGACATCTCAGCACTTATTGCAACGGTCAACATTGCCGCCAATGCAAGGTTTACGTGGCTCTGACTGGATTGTACAGTCTCCCGGCTCTTTTACACCTACATACCGACACGTTTCTTACTACGGGAATCCCTTCGACCAGTCGCAATACCAACAACAGCCTGGCCCTCCGATGTCAGGTGGTAATTCTAAGTTTGCCAACCGTCTTGCTCCTCCTGTAGCATCTCTAGTGCGTACAGGATCGCCAAAAACCCCAGTTATTACACTATCAGATTCACTAAGAAGTGCACAAAGCCAAAATCGAGAATCTGGCGAGTTTTTGTCAGAGCGGAATATACAGCTACCAGTTAATCCTGTACTACTCCAAACCGAAATTGATCATCATAATTTCTCTTCAGATGGGCGATTACGTGGAGGTGGGAATTCTGCAAATACTGGGGCCCCATCTTCCAGTGAGCCCACATCGGTGGGAGACATCGATCAAACTGCAAACTTCGTAAGCAGCGATGCCATGTTCGACACGCAGCCTTTGAACCAGTCGCAAACTCTAGAAACATTGGACAAGAATTTGTCTACTGTAGAGCAAATTGAGATATCTAGTCCTCTTTCTGTACAAAACAACCAAGATGATGATACGCTGTACCAAAATACAGTCCAGTCAGCTGAGCTCATTCAGTCAGATTCAAGTAGTCAAAACTACAATACAAATTCAACTCGTAGGAACGATGTCGGTTTGTACGACAATACTCACGGAGCTGGTTCGGACATGGAGGGTTTTACTCCAGAATCATTGACCGACTCCAGTAAGATCTTTCCTGTCGAAAAAGATAGCTACACTGGTATTTTGCGGCTGGCTGACGGAAGCTCATCTTTGTTTACTCCTCCGTTGACCCCAAACTTAGAAAAGATACTGTCGGATGGTACTCATGGCCCCTACGAAGAATATTTTGCATCGCTTTCCTTCGTCGAACATGTCGGTAGCGATGAAGAAACTCCAGCAGTTGTGGATCCATTCGAGATGCTGCCTTGCATGGATTGTGAGCAAATTGGCGAGCACAAATGGGACTGTCATATTGGCCGTACGTAACACCAACAAATTTGTCCCTGGACAATCACCTTTAGATCAACCATCCTTTTACCACCACCTATTTCCTTTGGTTTAGAAAGCTAGGCTAATAGTGTTCAGATATCAACCCAATGACGACGGTGACTATTCTCGACTATCGAAACCTCGCTGATGATGTCCGGCGGTTCGATCCTGGCCCTTTTATCGGAGAGAACGAGTACGTTGGGCCTGCGGAAGTGCATGAACCAGAATCGGAGGACAGTTCAAGTAAGATCAAGGGTATGGCGGAAGTTATCCGTAACGAAGACAGCTTCAAAAACGATTCGGAGCTTCAGATGCTGCCCGACCAGCTCATGATTTTGCTGTGGGCTTTGAAGACCTCTGTCAATATTGAGGTCATCCAACAATAATATGGCTTGTAAATGACTAGCTAAATACCCTTGTACAACTTTGGGGTGGAAAGAATTGTTGAGAATCAAATGGGTATGATTTTAAGGACAAGGACATGACCAAAGGAGTTCGATAATGTGATGCTGACGAAAGAGAGTTTAATAGAAGATTCTCCAGAATACAGTCAAGGTCAGACGATAGAAGAATAAAAATTACTTGCACCAAATATGCCGCCTGTACTCTATTTCTACCCCATGTTCATACCATTTCTCACTCCATCAACACAGTTTCGAAGCATTACTTGAACTAGTAATGCGAGTGGATGATAACAAAATGTCGTCAAATCAGAGTTGAGCATTAACAGTTTTCTGCTTGTAGGTCTCATAAATTCCAGCCTCGAGCGCCCTGTTCAGCGCGGCGATTCTCACGTCACCATGTGGAAGAACTTGGGAAGCGAAGATGCCACAGAGTCCGGTTTTGCGGTCAACCCACTGATGATGGTCAGCTACTACTGGAATGTATAATTTTTTTGAGAGAATTAGGCGGCTTACCCATGTCAAGTTTGGTAGTCCAGCCCAGAACATTGTCCCTTTGGTCTTTCCATCTGGTGCATCTGCGGTGATGAGTATGCCTCCTAGACCCCAGTCTTTAGTGACAGACTGCGATGTGCCGCCCATTGCGTTGTTCACCTAACACAATGCATGTCAGTATGCGGTAGCCTTTTTTATTTTGCTTCAAAAGATCACCTACCACTGGATCCTGCAGAATCATGTTCATCATCCCACGACTACCTTCGCCCAGCTGGGGCTTGAAGAATTCCTCCAATGACTCCTTTTTCAAAATCTTCTCATCTTCGTCTGCGACGAGCACTGCCTTGAGGATCTTGATGTACTCTTCTGCTGTAGTGAAAACACCATGTCCACCCAGGCAGTCCGTTACCTCTCCCCCTTCCCCATCGTCATGCGGCAGCGCCCCAGTCCCGGTTTTGAATTTTCCGTTTTCTTCTCGTAAACTCATATCTGCAAACCTCGCCTTCATGTCTGGACGTGAGGAGAGAAAGAAGGTCATGTCTTTGATGCCCAACGGCTCCCAGAGGTTGGCCTTCATGTATTCTTCAAGCGTCTGGCCAGTCACACGTTCAACTAGGAGACCCGCATAGTCGATACTCGGCCCATACATCCAGCTCTCTCCCGGCTGAAAAACAAGGGGTGTATTGAAGCGCGATAGTACCGTTTTGCCTACTGACGGTTTGCGATTTTTATGTTTGAGCCAGGCGAGAAGGAGGGGATGCATGAAATCATAGGATAGGCCACTTGTGTGCGTTAACAATAGCCTCAGCGTGATTGGTTTAACGTGCTTCTCCTCGATAGGCAATCCATCGTCTCCAAAACCCGTGAGGATAGTTAAGTCTTTGAGCTCGGGGATCTGAGCGTATACTGGGTCATCTAGTTTGACTAGGCCTCGCTCAACAAGCTGCATGCAGCAGATACTGGTCATGAGTTTGGTGCAAGAAGCCACCCACATGACTGTATCTAGCTGAAACGGTTTGGCAGAACCCTCTGTCACTGACGTCTTCCCAAAAGACTTTGCGTACTTGAATGTGCCATCCCGGTTTGTGGCCACGAAAGCGCCACCAGGAACATCGTCATTGGCGAGGGCATTTGCGACCAGGGTATCAAAGGAGGCCATGGTGATAAGTGTTAAAGACTAACTGGTTGTAGCGTTTTGGCTAGTTCTGTGTAGTAGAAGAGTGGTGTCTTGTTGATATGTCAGTAAGGCGTGTTGTGAGAACTGGCTAGTTCATGTAAGAATTCCTGCTCGAGGTTGTGAAATTCTATCTGTAAGCTGTCAATACGGATAGCATACGGATGGAGGATATCTATTGACCCCCGATATAAGTACCCGGTAGCGCTGACCTAAGGTCAGACTACGTCAGTTGGATTGCTGGAGGCCTTACTTTACTATCTAATTTCTGTTGAAGGGACGATTACGGGAGGTTCTGTGGTATTTGTGTCAGTCTGAAGTAGTGCTTGATAATTAGTCGCACATTCTTTGCAAAGGAAGCACGTAGAACACGGAGCCTCGGCTCAAAGATGCACCAATGCGGGGAATTTGTCCCATTGGCCAAAAATGATTACTTTACACATGATTACACAAAGTTCCATTCTAGATGCTGACTCGTAGTAGGAGATGATGCTATTAGCACAACACGTGTTGCTTGGTAGCTGGTGGGGATGAGGTTGATGTAGATGACACTACAATCATGTCTGCCTAATTCTACGAATAGATGCAAACACCGACACAAATCCTCAACAAGCATTTTTTGCGATCATCAATTTCCAGCGCTTCGGTACTTTTTTGATTAGAGAGTATGCATTAAATCACACACTTATGTAAACCAATTAGAGCTGTCCTTACAAACTCCATTTGCGAAACCAATCCAAGATGATGCTCGTGGCTCCTGCTTGCTCGCACGTCAAGTCTGTCTTCGTATCGACGTTCGAGGTCGAGCTAGGCCAATGGTGTCCAAGATTTGCATATCTATAGTGCACTACGGCGTCGTCTCCCCAGGTGAAGTTTGTGACGCTCTTATCGTCGCAAAGGACGTGAGATTGGTTTGCAGCTATGTCAAATTTATTGTTGGTAGCCCATCTATCGACATATGTGACGATGCTAGTCGTGTTGTATCGCTTGCGATTTTCTGGGCTTGTCTTATCATTCATTCCACGTTTGTCTGGACCGCCGTTGTAATTGATTACGTTGTCCTTCAGTCCGTGGAATTGCATGACTGGAGTTAATGTTCTGCCGTTCTTACAAGTTGGGAGTTTTTGGTCCTCGTCGAGGTAAATAGCTGCAGATACCAAGGCAAATGCAGCAAACTTCGCCGCTGTAGTGGTATTGCACGCGAGCTCACCAGTAAAGCCTCCTCCGTTAGACTTTCCGGATGCCCAGACTCGTGAGGAGTCAATACAGTAGGTTCGTTCTAGATGATTTAGAATCTCGAGTGTGAACGCAATGTCGTCAACGTCTGGTGGTGAGTCGGGATCGCCTTGCCATTGCTGAATTTTCGTCTTGATTGTCTAACGCATAGTCAGTACACTACCCACTTGTTTGATCTTGTCTACATACAGGCCATCCTTCAGGATACACGGATATCCCATGAAAGCTGGGCGTGTTCGAGAACTGCGACAGCTCCTCCTGGAACTTGACGTCTTTGGTGCGTCCGTGGAACGAGAAGATGACAGGAACTTGTGAATAGTTGAAGTATGACGGTGGAATATGAATGCGATAGCGTCGAGTTTGAATTCTATCTCCGATACTACGACTTTGAATAGTGCGATTGACAGATTTGTCGAGCTCTACACCAGACGGTAGGGGCTTTTTACACAACGGATCTGACCTGACAGGCAGTTGTATGTGGCAGTCGCTAATTAAAAAGAAGGAGCATAGCACGACAAAAATCTGTAAAATTGGTACCATCTTAGGGAACACTGAGGCTGGTGGCTGTTCAGGCTTGAGGGAAAACAATTGAACAAGTTCAAAGTTCAGAGATCCGATCGATGTAGTTGAAGCTTTATATCCGGGGGTTACGAGGACAGACTAAGTGTTCGGTACTTTCAGAAACCTCAATAGTCGAACTAGTTTGTTATGGTCCAATCAATGAGTGCGCTGTCGGATTAGGCATTCCACTCATCAAGATCTTCAGCTGATACTTATATTTAGGTGCTCAAGCCACTCTACTTCAACTTTAAATCGTAGCATTTGAGTTAAGAAAAGTACTCACCACGCCAGCCACTAAAAGCCCTATGATGCCCGGATTTCGCGGTCAGCGATAGAGGCGGTAAGTTGATAGCTCTTACTTCTTGATGGGCGCATGAAAGTCTAGGACGGTCTGATGATAAGCAGCTGAGCCCAACCACAACACAGATGATCTATCAGGATTGAAATAGGAACTTTTTGGAGATAAAAAGGTCGTCCAAGGTAAGTGAGAATGCTGTTGATAACTTATACTCTGCGCATTTAAAAGGATTGCTATGGTTTGTTTTCCACTAAGGTAACTCTTCCAACTTCGCTTTGGCTCTTTGAGTGCACAATATACTTTTCCTTCAACATCAAGTCTCTGAATAGTGTATTTCTAGGACTTTCGACTTTCGACTTAGGCCGAAAGAAGGCTAGAAATACAAGTCCAATGGCCGTTTAAAACGCGCACTAAAGCAGTTCGATGGACGCCTCAATAACTCAGCTGCGAAACACGAAAGAGAGGTTCTATCCTCACCGTTCCGATACACGGCAAATGGCGTTATTTAGTACATTGTCCAAATCCATCTACATGATCTTTCAAGTATATCGTATGTATGAGAAGTTATAAATGGAACATCCGATACCCTACAGCTAGTCGTCTAAGTGTTGGATCGAATCGGGCGTAGCTATACCGCAGGTATTGAATATGCGACGATCGGAATACCTGATAGGAGTTGGAGAGATGGGCCGGCAGGCAGTAGAGAAACTCGAATATATGAAGAAGATGCCTGAAGTGCCTTCCTTTGTGGAAGAGGTTGTCTTGTGCGTTGAAGTGGATTGCTGTGGTTGCCTGGTTGAGCGTTGACCTGCGGCATTCCACCCAAATCTCTGATACATATACTGCTCGTCTACCTCTCTTATGTCATGGAGTTGATAATATAGAATTTACGCAGCTCAAATTAACCTTTTAAGTGAAATACCACCCAATTCCAATGAATAATGTTGATCCGTGACTTGAAGGACTCTTTGGATGTCATTATGGGCGACTTTGGTGAGACGATGTACACCTCGAAATGAGGTGATAGCAGCAACAAAAAAGTGTTTTCAAAGCTCTTGCCTCTATACAAATGACCTCTTGCATGTCCTGGGCCCAGATCTCATCGTATCCCTACCTTTATGCTCAAGCTCGTGCACTTTGCTTCATCATCTCTGATTGCGAGTCGAAAAAAATCATAAGAAGAATAATTGCTTGTGCCCAATATACTAAGATGTTGAGAAAAAGATAACATCAATATTTTGAGTCTTGCTCTCATGAAAGCAAGACAAGCTTATGTAAGTACGTCTAAAATGTAGTATATTGAACACTCTGGAGTAGGGCCTTCTAGTATCGCACTAAAAGCCAAGAGAAGCAGAACTTGAGATATGTACACGAACAGACAAACTGCACCAGTCAGCAATTAAAACTTTAAGCAGTGCAAGGCCCATGGGATTTCGCAAAAGCCGAGTTGCGACATAAAAGAACTCCGTCGTGTTCTGGAAGAGTGCTACTTCGAGCCTCAGGATGGAAGTCGAAGTGCGTCAATGCGGCCCCCAGCCTTTAGCCTATTTAAGCATCATGACCCATAGGGTACTGCTCTACACAGCCTCACAAAACACCACGTTGTCGCGTGCCAGTGCAAAATCTTGCCACCAGCCTGCAAAGAGAAAATAACCCTTAAGTGAACCAAATAAATCGTGAAAGCATCGATGCGACGTCACATCATAGATGTGCACCGTGCCTTCTGATTGGTTGAGGAGACTCCAGTCGCTTGGGCGGCAGGGACAAGCAAGCCTTTTGCAACTCCAACACCAACCCGCACCCACCGGAATCAACTTCATCAACTCCAGCCCTCCACATTCCCCTCACCACCACTTTTCATCAAGCGCTCAAACGCGCACAACTCAAGGAATCATCTGATATCCATATTGGCAATATTGACGCGCTTTTTGGGTCGAAAATATCGCTGCGAAGTCCGGGAGAGGCCACCTGGCCCGCCGTGCAGGATTTGCAGTCACGTGCGATTGGTCTTTGTTTTGACTTGACCTGATTACCCCTGTGACAGCATGACGCAAAGGGTTACCGGCCAGCGCTTTCGACAGCGCAAGCTATCTACGAAGCAGAACCTACTTATTGTGCGCGAGCATGAGGTTGAAAATCTTGCTGACGATGAGGCGTCACGACATATCCCCAAGGTCGAGACGGGTGTTGAGAAAGGCGAGGAGATTGTGAGTTTCCCGCTAAACCGTTTGTGGCCTTCACTATCAAACGAACTTGTTGTCGCAATCGCGCGAGCGGTTGTTGAACATGTGATCGATTTGCGGCTGCGAACATAACATTACCTTCTAACACTTTCTGTGTGCTCATACTGACAAGATTAACAGGAGCATCATTTGCAAGCAGTAATCTCCGCCGCACAGGCAGCCTCACAGGGCACCGGCGGTAAGATCGCCCAGCTTTACATTCCGACTCCGGAAGCTGTTGCCAGTAAGCTGCAGTATGAAGATGTGTATCCCAAGAACTTCACACAGCCTGCGACATACATTCGCTTTTCGTCTACCGTTGAAGATACGTCCGGGTGTCCGTATTGCATGACTAGTGATGATGTCGCGTTCCTCAAGACCCTCAACCAGAGGAGACCCAAGGGTCCGCAATGCACTGAGAACGAATTCGAGGAGGTGATCAACTTCTTTGAAGAGACCACTCAGACTAAGCAGCCCTATGCCGCTGTCGACAATTCGCCAGTGCTTGCGTATGAAGACTTTGAGTCTGATTTCGACGACACGATCAGTGAGTCGGCGCGACGATTTGCAAAGGACATCTATGGGCACTGGAAGAACCAGCGTTTGCTCAAAGGCAACCGTTCATTGCTGCCCACATTGAAGTTCGAAACAAACCTTGATACTGACGATGCGGATCCATATGTTTGCTTCCGACGGCGCGAAGTACGCCAAGTTCGAAAGACGCGAGGCCGAGACGCGCAGGTGACAGAGAAACTCAAGAAATTGAGAAAAGAACTAGAAGAAGCCCGATTTATCATGGCGCAGGTCAAGCGACGAGAAATAATGATCAGAGAACAGCTTTCGACAGACAAGCAGATTTTCGACGCACGTGTTGCTGTCAAGGACATCAAGAGAAAACTCAGCATCAAGGGCGACGACGAAGAGCTCTTGATCACTCAGAGAGTGAGTAGACGAAGGGAAATGAAAGAAACCAATCTTACTAACGCATCACAGCCGGCTCCTAAGCCTAAGCAACGGCCCGACCTTGAGAGAGTGCGCCAGAACATACCCGGCATGAAGCCTCAAGTCACTCGCGCTGATGGCCGACTTGTTGACAATGACTTGGTGTACCTTGAAGTGGAGCAAGCGAAGAGGACAGAGGCGATTGACACCTTCATCGAAGACAATCTGGTGAAGCACCAAAAGTGGAACGTTGGCTGGGTCGATGCGACATGGCGGCCCATCACACCACCACTGGAGCAACCCGCACAGCGATCTGACTTCCGTACGGTGTTTACTGAATCACAACTGCCCACCCCACCAGGCTCCATCTCTGACGGAGAAGGTGCTGATGCAATGGCAGTAGAGCGAGTGAGTCGACATGTTGATACACGACCGAGTGCGCGCATACGGTACGGCACGCCTCCAGATGACGTCCCTTTCCAAGACCAGACTCGTTACCGGCGGCGAATCGGGCGAGGAGGGCGCGTGATGATCGACCGACGCGGTGTGAAGCGGCAGAAGCTTGAGAACAACAGCATCGTAGACGACCGTATTGCGGATCGTTACAGGTTCTCGGGAGACAGTAGTGAAGACGAGCAAACGTATCCGGTTGATGGTTACAGCAACCTTCATATCAGGTACCGAATCATGATTGAGCGGCAAGGTGACAAGCAGCAAGCTCAACAGCAAGCTCCAGCGAGGAACCCTAGCAGAGCGATTGAGAACCACAATCGATCGGCGTCGGGCCACCTTCTCCCACCCACACCTGCAAACGCCAGTGCTGGATAGTCCGTCTCAATTTTGCTTTATTCTTTCAGCGTTTCTTGATGGTGGTGGTACGAGGTGTTGGTTGTGGCGATTATACCCTTTTGCGTTTTATTTGAGTAGTAGTCGAGAGCGGGGGGACAGCTTCGACAGAATCTACCAAAGTTATGTACAAAACTTCCCATGGTGAGTGGGTGGATAATGGAGGGAGGAGGCTAGCGGCATGCCTGAAGCAGAACAGGTCAGCGATCTGGTTCCATCAATGCTTGTATACGTATAATAGCTGCTGTGCAAGGTCGCACTGCGTCGGCCTTACATTGTAGAAAAAAAATATACAAAAAGTACAAAAACTTACCATACTTCATCTTGGTTACTTTTTTTTGGAGTTCCGTTTGTTCCAATTTACGGGGCCATGAGATTGCTGGACCATTTCCTTCTCTTCAAGTGTTCGCGAGTGTCCTCGTAGTAATGACATCCAACATCTTCTAATCTTTACGCTCTGTGCTTCTTGCCCGTCCCACCCATCTCCACATCCCCCTCTTCATCCACCTCTCTTTGCCTCTTCGGTCCGCCGCCCTCTCGTGCTAGCATCTCTACCAAAAGTTCTTCTGCGTTTTTCAAAAGCGTCTTCTCTCCAATGCGCACCGCCTTTGCAATAGCGTAGCGCCGCTCTTTGGATCCGGATTCGCCTGCTGTTGGGACGCCATCACCAAAGGTCTGCACGTCTTCGTCGAGGGTGGTCGAGTATTGCGCGATGCGATTCTGTACTACCTTGAGCACAAACTCGATGCCTTTGCTGGTCATCTTTTCTGGCTTGGGGAGTTTCCCTTTGCTCTTTAGACGCTCAAATTCTTCGTTGGTGAGTAGGAGAGTTTCAGTGAGGATAACGAGCTCTGGCGAGAGGCTTTCTTGCAGAGTAAAGGGGCTACTGGCTGTGATGTCGTAGCCTGAGTCGAGAATGTCTTGCTCATCGAGGTATTCAAGTCGTGGTTCCGAGAGAATACCTGCTGTGGTCGCGAGGTCGGTGACAAGGTCCATGGGAATCTCCGCAACGTCATATTGCGCATAGTTGTCCGTAATGTAGCCGTATCGTCGCAGGAGGTCAGATCGAGGGAGCGGGCCGTAGTCATTGAATATTTCCTCGCCAGCGCGAATCGGTTTCAGAGCCTTCATGTCGAGAAACTCGGCCTCGTAGAAAAGGCGGGCGTTGTTGCGATCTGCGTCGGCGTTCAGCATATCTGCCAAGGGTACCATACCCTTGGGTAGCGCCTCGTCCTCATCCTCCTCGGCGAACCCCTCCTCGTCGACATCTTTCTTAGTGACGGCAGGCTCAACGTCGAATGCATAGGCCATGATGAGCGAGCCCATTTGGTGCATGAGCTTGATGTTGCGCTCGTCACGCATTTCCTCTGCTCTCTGCGCTGCGCGCTCGTCTCCTGCGAAAAAAATATCCGCAAACTCCTTGATGATGGGGAGGAGCTGCTCCATGAACATCTCTTCTGCGCTCTCCTTGCCAATCTTGTGGACTACAGCGCTGGCCTGTAGCTCGGCGAGCTCGTCACCGGACCAGTACATGAGGGTGTTGAACTCGGAAGGCAGTACGGAAAAGTAGGGAGCCCAGTTCGAGGCATCGCCATTGATGTATTCGTAGAGCATGATAAGGATGAGGGAAGGCCATGGGCCAAGCATCTCGAATGTCGCGGCGGGGATCTCCTTTGAGAGGATCGAGTTTTCGACGCTGAGAATTGCCGAGCGGGGGATGCGAAAGAGAACTTCATGCTCGGCAATGTCCTGAGTAGCGACTGGCAAAGGTCAGCTTGAGATGTTATAAAGTCAAGGTGTTTTTCTTGGTAGATTTGGGGAAGGATGGGATTATAAAGGTACATGTTACGGAGATTCACTTACCAACACCTCTGCCAGCTTGCGCATGGCGCAAATCCTCAAGCTTGATTTTAGGACTGACCTCTGCCCCAGACTGCTGGAGCCACGCCAGAAACTTCTGGCTAGCGCTGTCGAAGTCTGTCATTGGGAAATGTTTGTGGTGGGTGAGTGTTGGAGATACATGAGGGCGGCGGGCTGACTGTTGGAATTTGGTTGGTGAGCCGAAGCCGCGTATCATTGGCCAGAAAAGGTACAAGACAGCAAAATAAAGTCCACTTTCAACCCTGCGCGAGGAATCCGCACACTTTGATTTTGCGTGCAACTTACAGGTAGCATGTAAATTGATAATCCTCTGAGAACGAAGACTCATATTTAAAACTAATCAAGTGTGTGTATGATTGCACTCGGGCGCTGCATTGGTAGCATGACGCAAATTTGTAGACGCAAGTATTCCTCTATATAGGAAGGTACACCACCTTCAACGGCTTGCCCACAATGAAAACCAAACATGATGTGAACATACTAAGCACACCTTTTTTTTCTTCTCTCAGCAGGACGATTTTCTTTCTTGAGTTTTACCATGTCATGTCACTCACACTTTATCGATAAACATTTTAGCTTGGCAACGTTGTCAGCCCCGCCATGGTGAACGTCGACGCGTCGAACCTCTACAGCAGCAAACAGAAAACACCCAAAATGATCGCTATAGGACTAGAAGGAAGTGCCAATAAGGTCGGGATAGGTGTGATATCACATCCTGGCCCAAATAAGCCACCCATAATCCTCGCCAACCTCCGACACACGTATAATTCCCCGCCGGGCGAGGGCTTCCTCCCAAAAGACACGGCACTACATCACCGAGCATGGGTTGTGAGGCTAATTAAACAAGCCGTCTTGCAGGCTGGTGTCAAGATTGAGGATATAGATTGCATATGTTACACCAAAGGCCCAGGAATGGGCGCTCCACTGCAGAGTGTTGCGCTCGCCGCCAGAACCATCAGCCTGCTATGGGGAAAGCCCATAATAGGCGTGAACCATTGTGTCGGACGTTCGTACCAACCCTCTTTGCAATTCGTTAAAGAATTCAAATTAACCAATTCCCCCAGATATTGAAATGGGCCGCGCAATCACCCACGCCGACAACCCCGTAGTCCTCTACGTCTCTGGCGGCAACACCCAAGTCATCGCCTACTCGGCGCAACGCTACCGCATCTTCGGCGAAACCCTCGACATCGCCATCGGCAACTGCATCGACCGCTTCGCGCGCACCCTGATGATTCCCAACAACCCCTTCCCAGGCTACAACGTCGAGCAGCTAGCGAAAAAAGGCAAACACCTAGTCGACCTCCCCTACGGCGTCAAAGGCATGGACGCCAGCTTCTCCGGCATCCTCGCCGCCGCAGACCTCCTAGCCCGCGGTCTCGATCCCTCCCTCCCCCTGGAAAAACGCCTCAAAACAGAAGACGGCCACCTCGTCACAAGAGAAGACATGTGCTTCTCCCTCCAAGAAGTCATCTACGCCATGCTTGTCGAAATCACCGAGCGCGCAATGGCCCACGTCGGATCGCAGCAGGTTCTCATCGTAGGCGGCGTGGGCTCAAACTTGCGTCTCCAGCAGATGATGGGGATCATGGCGCGGGATCGCGGGGGTAGCGTGTTTGCTACCGATGAGCGGTTCTGCATCGACAATGGGATTATGATTGCGCATGCGGGGTTGTTGGAGTATGGCACCGGGGTGAGGAATGAGTTGGCGGAGACGACGTGTACGCAGCGGTTTAGGACGGATGAGGTGTTTGTGGGGTGGAGGGATGATTGATTGATTGATTGATTCCAAAGTGCGGAATAGTGCGTGATTTGTACACAATACCCAAATGTTAGAAATATACAAATTTCCAACCTTTGACATTTGTGAGAAACTTTGAAATGGTTTGTTACTGTCCATCTATCCTTCCATCCATCCATCCATCCATCCACTCACTCACTCACTCACTCACTCACTCACTCACTCACTCACTCACTCACTCATTCACTCATTCACTCGCACCACAACAAGGAAGACATTCTCTTCTACACCAACATTTGCATATGCAAGCTTCCCTCCATCGATTAAAATTTTACATGGATACTTGTATATTTATCTCTCTTTTTCCTTCTCTCAACAAAGGTCTAGAGTGATTCTTCCACTCACCAACCTATCCCACATATACATATCCCTCACTTTGATTCGGTTCGTCTCATTTCGTCTCAGCAATGCTGAGGGGTATCCCTCTTCTTCTCTCTTCCCTCTTCTCCCTCCTCCTCCTCCTCCTCCTCTTCTCTCTTCTCTCCTCTTTCTCCCTCCTCCTCCTCCTCCTCTTCTTCTTCTTCTTCTTCTTCTCCTCCTCTTCCTCCTAGACTCCAACTCCCCAAGGAGTTTTTTTGTTGGAAAAAAAGCCCTTACATCGCACCGCGTCATATCGTATCATATCGTATCAAAATCAAATCAAATCACATCACATCATTTCCCCCCTCATCACATGCGAACCAAAAAGCCAAAAGCCGAAGCCATGGCTATTCCCTTGCACCAACATCAAACACGGCAGAACCCCAAGACATTAAATTGGTATGCCACAGAAAATCACTTCCCAAACCCAGTTATTCTACTCACTCGCTCACTCACTCTCTCACCCACCCCCACATCAATACATCGAATTCGACTCCTCCTTTGGTTTGTACAAGATTGTTGTCAAGAACTGCGATTCGTTAGTGTTGTTCTGCCAATCCTCTCATTACAATACTCAGTCCCCAAACTCACCTTTTGTCTGTACCTTGTCGTGGCACTCGTTGCCAGAACATTGTCTTTGATGCTACTTGTTGCTAGATGGTTCAACACGGTGTGATTTGGCATAATCAACACGCTACTGTCGTCCTTCATGGGCGTGGTCCCGTTGAGAATGCTCTTCCCCAGGAATCCCGGTAACGTGGGTGGGGTCGGCAGATTCCCTGCGGCGGCATTCGCGCGCGCAAAGCGGCTGCTCTCCTCAGGCGCGTCGAGATCCAGCAGGTAGCGTGGAATATTTTGGTGGTAATTTTCTGTGATTTCGCGGGCGGGTTCGGGAGGCGTCGGGGGGAGGGTTTGCGGCGGGTAGATGCCTGGGGGAGCATCGCGGTCCTGGACAGCAGTGGGTTTTTTGCTGTCCTTGGGCGACGATGGGATGTCGTCGTAAGAGACTTCGAGGTAGTTTACGAGAATGTTGGTGTAGTCGACGGCGGTAGGGAGCTTGTCCGAGATGCGCATGTCATTGTCGACGATGAACATGAGGTGGTGGGTGCCCGGGGCGATGTGGACGTAGGCAGAGAGGGCATTTTTCTTCTTGCTAGGGCCGCTGGTGGTGAGGGGTTAGCGGCGTGCAACGTGTTTGTGGTGAAACCTTGGGGGGGTAGAGTGGGCATGGGATTACGCTGCAGGACGCTGGATGGAGAAGGGACGTCTCAGACAATTCGCCATAAACGGATAGCCGCATATAGCCGCCTCGATGAGCAGGCAGAAGCATGAAACATGTTATGTGGAACAGAGAACATGGAGCAAAGATGGAAAACAAGTGAAAAAAACTCACTCGGTGTGCAGGCGGTACTTTCTATTCCAGCCGGCAAACGTGCCCGTGACATAGACGCGCTCGCCCTCACCCTCCCACTCAATCAGCGTGGGCACCGTGGGACGGCCGGTGGGGTTCTTGAACTCGTCGCCAAAGTCGTCGTCGTCGGCAGCCGTCTGGCTGAGCATGGACGAGCGGTGGGGCAGGGCGCCCTCGATTTCGCCATGGTCAATGGGGCTCGCAAAGTCGGTGGGCGAGATGATGGGCGAGCCGGGCGTGTGGGGCTCTTCCTCAATGGGCAGCGGCAGGCGTGGCGGGCGGCTGAAGTGCGACGACGGGATCAGGTAGTCGGTGGTGGGGGAGACGGCGTCGAGGAGGAGGGACGCCGTGGCCGGGGAGTGCGAGGCGGGGGTAGCGCGCGGGTGCACGGGGATGCTGCGCGAGGGCTGGGGCTCCTCGCGCACGGCGGCGGGGACATTGACGGGTCTGGAGTGCGAGGGTGAGGGCGTGGCATTGGGCGTGATGGGCTTGATGGGCGTGATGGGCGTGATGGGCGTGATGGGCGTGCTGATGTTGTTTGCGCTGGTGCTGGTGGTGGGCGCGACGGCGGGCGGGGGGGCAGCAGCAGCATGGCGCGACGGCGGGGTGTGATCGCGGGGGGGCTTGTCCTTTGGACGGCTCTGCTCGTTGCCCATCCTGTCGTGGAGTGTGTCTTTGTCCTTCCTGTCGTAGAAGGAGTCTTTTTCCTTGTCTCTGTCCCTGTCCTGGGCGGCGCGCAGCTGGCTAGCAACGGTTGTCGCAGTGTGAGCTCGGGCGGTCGAGTGCGCGCGGCCGCGTGACTGCGGGCGCGTTGTCGACGTGGGGTGGGCGGCGGCGCTTTCCAGCGATGCCGAAGGCGGCGCGGCCTGTGCTTTCACCGACAACGTCTGGATCGACGCTCTCCTGCGCGCAGAGGGGTACGCGTGTGCCGGCGACGACTGCCTCGCGTTGTAGATGCTGATGCCGTTGCCGTTGCCGTTGCCGTAGCTGTAACTGTTGCTGTAACTGTTGCTGTTGCTGTTGCTGTTACTGGTACTGTTACTGCTACCACTACCGCTGCCGTAGCTGTTACTGTTGCTGTTACTACTGCTATTGCTATTCCCGTTGCCGTTGCCGTTGCCGTTGCCGTGGCTGCTGTAGTGTAGGCTGTCAGGCGACTGCTGCTGGGCGCTGTTCGGCGTCGTCGACCGCGAATTCTGGTTCCCCATCCTGCCCACCTATTGTATCCCTTCCGAGTCCAGTCCAGTCCAGTCCAGTCTCCCCCCTCTCCCGCTTGCCCTGTGCCCACTCTTCCAGTCCAGCGCAGTAGGTACCAACAAGCTCCCTACAACTTCTTTTCGTCCAGCAGCAACAGAAACTCTCAAGTCGAATCAACAGCCTCCTTGAATCCGTGCACGCTCATTCAAATTCATGGGGGGGAAACAAATAAAAATAAAAATAGCCCCAGGAGCAGCGTACAAGAGATTCAAGCCCTTTAGCTTGCCTGCCTGCTTGCCCGCCCGCTCCCAAGTGTGCCTTTCTCCATGCGCGAGCCATGCACGCCAGCCCGCATCCTAGCCACCGACCTTACTCGGTGCCTCTTCCCCCCCTCCCTCATCGCCGATAGGCGCACCATGCACGCGCCATCTCCACACTTTCGTGGGGCTCGCTCATGGCGGAGGGAGAAAAGTCGCCATGACTTGCATCCTGGTAGATATGTATCTAGTACGACTAGGTAGGTAGTTGTATGTAGGTATCTACCTAGGCAATTTACCTACCTACCCACCTACCTTAGTCTGCACTGCATTGCAGCACTTTACCCACCTAGCCCGTCCCTTTCAACCAAACTAGTGGTGACGCCGTTGTACGAATTCCCTCATCGTCGTCGTTGCCGTCGTCAGTATCTTCTGGCGTTGTTGAAGCCCAACGTCTTTTGCGTTTGTTGCTAAAAAAAAAAGACCGTGCCTGGGTGGTAGTCAACAAACACACTCTCACACACACACCCACGTCACTTTGGGCAGGCTGTAGCGAAGATCTTCCCCCCCCTTACTACTACCCGGCCCGGCGTTCTCTCTCACATACACACCCTTCTGCGCAATGGCTGCCGCGCTCACCATCTTCTTCGTCATCGTCCGCGTCATCTTGTATCCAATCATCGCCCTTGTCAATTTCGTCTTGTACCTTTTGTCGCCAGTATGGATGCTAGCAACATTTCTCCTCTTGCCATTTATCCACCTCACCCGTGCTGTAATTAATATTCTCACCTATCCCTTTCGGTTGCATTTACTAGAGCGAATAGAGGTATGTAGATGATTGCATTTTACTTCAACTTAATTACCCAACTTCACCAACAGGCGGGGCTGCTACACTGTTGGGAAGGAAGGAAGGGGAAAAAAAAAGTAAGCCTCGAGATTAAAATAAAAAAAAGGCTAACCCACTCCTTCTCCTCTCACCCCAGACACTCTATATTTACCTTGGAACTGCCGGCCTAATAGGATGTATGACGGGAACTATTCTGTTCATCCTCTTCAAGCTCCTCTCCTCAAGCCTCAACATCGACGCCCCCAAAGTACGTCACCAAGGGCGCACAACCGCCGACTATCGGTCCGCTCGTCGTGAGAGAGCCGGCGCTTCAAATATAGCCACCCCGGTCATTCTAAAAAGAGCCCCTGCACCCCGCAAAAAAGGCCTCCTCTCACAAGCTATTGCCGAGGAAGAGGATTCGGACTTTTAATTCTCCAAATACACCGACAAGGGGGACGTGGGAGCAGTGTCGAAGACGGACTCGCTAGAGCCCTGCTGCCAATGCGAATCATTCGAGTAATCGGTTGTTGTTGTTGGTTTACGACTTAATAGTATTGGCGTGTTGCTTGATAGGACTGACGTGCCGCTCCTCATCTTACTTGCTTCGTCTGAAGCGCATTGTTCCGTGCTCTTTGCAAAGCCCCGCGAGTTCATGGATGACCAGTCTAGGCAAGCAGCGGAGAGTCTAGACGACGGACGTCGCATCGGGCAAGGCGGGCGTTCGCAGTCCGTCTGACGTGACCTTGATGTTTGTCAATCTCAAATCAACTACAAATTCATACGGACGGCTTGATTGTAATTCTGCTTGCAGAGGCAGGTCTAGCACTGACAGCTCCAACGTCCCCTCTCCAATCTCGAGCGATCCCAATGTGAGCCAGTGGAAGACGCAGACCGTCCATGTCACTGGGGTTATTTGCGTTAGTGATAAATCTCTTATCAAGGAGGAAATGTGTATACCATCGAAAGTGCAGGCAGTCAGACAAACCCAGCCGAGTTCTCTACCATTGAGGACCGTCAGAGACGCCATGTTGGCTATAGTTGGAATCAGGACCAGAATCGTTCCAATAAACGTCTTCCAGAGCAAATGCTCAATCTTGTTGGCCATGATTCCATTTGCTTGCTGCAAACCTCCATTGTTTCTCTCTCCAGCTCGCCCACAAAGACGTCCAACATAGTGTTTGAACTGACTCGCAGGCACACTTGGGCGGCTGCCCGAACGAATCAGTGGACCCAGAAAGTGAACAAAGATGTAAGTCAGCAGGATGTTGATGACCACGTCAAAGGAAAGTAGTGGGATGGTAATAAACTGGGGTAATCCTATTCGGCAGCGACCATCCCTCTCAGAGATACTCGACAGCGGCCAGATGAAGCCACACACGGCGATGGAACCAAAGCCCACTAGAATAGTCAGCACACCTGTCACCCAGAGCCAGTCCCGAAATCTGTGCATATACGGTGCCCGTAATGCATGTGCTCGTTCGACCAGAAACAGATACCTGAAATGTGAGAATTAGCATCTTTCACGCTACGGAGCGATCTAGTGGTTGGGCAAAGGGAAATTGTTCGTGGACTGACATGATGCATTTACTACCAACATAGAATGCGAGACATAAGATGATGGCTCCCAGGCAGACCGAGTGAGTCTGGAGACTGAGCCCGCTTTCGACGACGGCGGCCGAGATGACAAAGGACATGGAGAAGAAGTAGAGGATCAGGACAAGGACTTGGGTTAGACATAGGTTCTTGAGTCGGCGTAGGTGTACATGTCGTAGGCGATGCCCTTATGCATGTCAGCTCTCACATGGTAGGCGGGTGGGTATGCCCAGCCTCTCACCCGTCATTCCAGTCAGAAGAGACATGCAGAACAAGGAAACTATCGTATACACTGTTCGAGAAGAAGGGGTCTCGCCATAGGCATTGGCATCTCTCGAGTGAAGACTGGTCATGTAGTCGACAGTGCAATACACGTGCGTTGGGTGGAGTTTGTCAGAAGGGGGCGGTGAAGAGTATCATAGTGCTAGGTAGTTTTGTTTTGCAATGGAACTCGCGCAAAACGCAGAGAGGCCCATATACATGTGGGGTTGTTCACGCTCGCAGCGGTTTGCAGCTAATCAGCATTATGTGCTAGAAGGAACAAATCGATAACTTTCAAGAGCAGACGGTGCTGCTTGCTTTTTTTTTAACAATTGAGCTGGATTGAGCTGGGTTAAGCTGAAGTGAAGTAGTACACTGGCGGCGGCGGCAAGACCATATACACTCTGGTTGAGTAGGTCCCATCTGCCCGAGACCGTCCTTTCCGTCTCCGTCTCCATTCAATAGACTTGTGGAATAGTCGACTGTACAAATCCGGACGGTTTCCATTGCAAGTGATGAAGCAGGGTGGATACAGCCGACGACTTACTCGCCAGCCATTAAAAATGAGCATCATGCTGTGCCACCATTAGAGATCACGCATCCCACAACACCATGTGCAACTGTGGCTGCCAGTCGAAGAAATCAGCTGTTCTGGCCATTTATCGCCAGAGTGGCGCAAGAGGATTTCAAAAGTCCCAGAGATGTTCAAGGAAGTGGCCGGCAAATCCGGCTTTGAAAGTCTGGACTCGAGAATGGAGAATGGAGACTGGGGACTGGGGACTGGAGAGCACTTGAGGAATAGAGGGAGGAACAGGACATTGTTTTCTAGCATATAAAAAGACATGGTGGTTGAAGGAAGAAGGAACGTCAAACACTGTCAGGCAGTACCTGTACAACCACGCGTGCACCAAGCTGAACAACCCCACCCCAAGCAAGCACTGTACAGTCAGGTGAGTATTTCGAGGCGTAAATCAGCAATATTGAAGGCTTGATTATCTGCAACCCGTGGCCTTTTTCCTTCCCGTCATATTCCAAGAGCCAGGCACATGATGCGGTGTGAAGATGTGCTGGATCCCGGTACTTGTTGGGTGACAATCAATGGCAAAGACGTCATGGTGCTCGCTTGCAGCAAGGCGATTACCAGACGAGTATGCAGCTAACTAGGGCTTGACTTGACACACTTTCGACGTGAGCCCAAGTGCCGGGCGCCTTGTCCAGAAATCGCATCGCAGCCGCACTCTGTGCCGCTGCACACAGTCAGTCGCCGCCAGTCGCCGCCGTACTCGTTAAGACGACGCAGCTCCACTTGGCGCCTGACGATTGTGCACTGCGGTTCCTGTTGGCAAGGGGCCCAACCCGCTTGGCTTGATGAGCAGGTTGCGGACGAGGACAGGCAATGGACGTCATCAGCCATCGAGTGCGCTCAGCACAGCCCGTCCTGCTTGCGCCACAGTGCAGACCGAGGCGCGGCGACGCGTGACATGGAGAAGCAGCACGCAGGCCATGGAACCCCGAAGACGCGTTGGTGGCAAAAGCAACCCTTTGCATGCGGCAGACGTTGCGAGGCCAGGCATGTGAAAGGTGGGCGAGGGGTGAAGAACTTGGGTGGGGTCGTTAGCCGCCGTCCAGCTAGTGCCAGAGTCCCCTGCCCGTTTTTTTTTGAGCGCAGCCATGCATGCTTGCAGCCAAGCGAGATTGGGTGTTCCTAGCCCTGCACTGCCACGGCCTGCCAAACATGGAGCGTCGACGACGACTCGGCTCCTCGCCCTCCTCCTCCTCCACCTTCTGTTCGAGCCGCCAAGCACCCCAGAGTCGACTTGTTTGCCAGCGTGTGCCATTCCTGCCGTCCCGCACACTGTATCACTAGACAGCCACTGCGACAGTCCTGAGCCAATCCCCCTGCCCCCCCCGTTCCGCGCGGCGACACACGACTGGGAAGGAGCGACAGGGACAGAGGCAGGAACAGGAAGAGAAGCAGCACCAACACCAACACCAGCAATAACAACAACACCGACAACCATGCGCAGAGGCGTCACCATATTCCTGCTCGTCACCGTCGTCGTCCTCGGCTTCGCGGTGCACAGCGTCTGGACTCTCTTGGGCCTGCTGCTCGCCACGGGCCAGGAAGATGCCATCTTGCGCGGCGAGCTGCCCTCGCCAAACTCGGGCACCCTCAACGACAAGCCGGCCTTGATCCCCAAGATTATCCACCAGACGTACATCAACGAGAGCATCCCAGAGCACTGGAAGGAGCCCCAACAGACGTGCATCGACCTGCATCCCGACTACGAGTACAAGGTATGCCGTGCACCCTGCCCACAGTGGCACCCTCCCGCTGACACCACCTAGCTTTGGACCGACAAGAAGTCGCGCGAGTTCATCGCCGACGAGTACCCATGGTTCCTCGAGACGTTTGACGGCTACCCCTACCCCATCCAGCGCGCCGACGCAATTCGCTACTTTGTACTGCACCACTTTGGCGGAATATACATTGACCTCGACGATGTACGTATCACATGCAACACGTGCCAATAAAACACCACTAACGACTCCTCCCAGGGATGCAACCGCAGCCTCGATCCTCTTCTCGCCTACCCAGCCTGGGTCCGCCGCACTATCCCCACCGGCATCTCCAACGATGCCATGGGCGCAATTCCCCGCCACCCATTCTTCCTCAAGGCCATTGACTCTTTGACCGACTACAACCGCCGCTGGCCACTCCCCTACATCACTGTCATGGCCAGTACCGGTCCCCTGTTCCTCAGCCTTGTCTGGCGCCACTACAGCAACATGAACCCCGAGGGCAACGACCGTCTGCGCATCCTGTTCCCCGAGGAGTACAACAACCACCCTTGGAGCTTCTTTACCCACCATCTCGGAAACAGTTGGCACAAGACCGACGTCAAAGTCATCTTCTGGCTGGGCCGACACTGGCTGCTGGTGACTTTTATTGGATTCGTCGTTGGCTTCGCTCTACTCGGCCTCATCTACAAGGTCTTTTTCCTGAATAAGCTTCAGGGACAGCCCGGCTCGCCAAGAATTCGCTTCTCGTACACCAGAATGCCATTTTATCGCCGCATCAGCCAAAAAGACGTCGAGCTTGACGACAGACATCGTGTATAAATACTGTCCCGACTAACTGGTTGGTTTTCTGTTTGTACGTGTGCGGGACGAGCGCATCCCATCTATATATCACGAGTCTAGCATTTTACGGCGTCATGTTGTCATTGGTTGCGTCGCATTTTTTCATATTTCATTTGTAGCCTCCATTTTTCGCTTCGCCCACACATCGTTTCCCGAGGCCTTTTGACCTATTAGTGTTGTTTAACTAGACTTTGTAATCGCGACGCGGAACGTTATTTGGCAATTTGATGGCGTTGGTACTTGTAGAGCAACCCGAGGGTGCTATCACTATCGCCTTGGACGATGTAGAAAGAGAGAGGGAGAGGGAGGGAGGGAGGAAGGGAAAGAGACAGAGGTTGGAATTAGGGGCGGGATATTTCTGGAACTTGCAGCATGGTTCTGCAAGTTGGTCGATTGTTATGGAATAGATTCTGGATAGCTACATTGCTTAGATAGATTTTGCATCATGACATTGATCCCATATTCTACACCATCTACACATTTACATTTTGACTTTTTTTCTGTTCTTCTCTTTAGGTGATGAAATCTGGGCAAGGAACAATCACAACATGTGGATTTCAATCCTCTGATTAGTCTTTACAGTAAGGACTCATTCATTCATTTATTCATTCATTCGTCAAAGCAACCGTAAATAATCTCACCATGTCCAATACACCCATCCATATTCACATCATCATCATCATCAGAATAAACGTTATGCTCTCTCTCTCTCTCTCTCTCTTCCAACCAATCATCCTTGCAAAAATCCACTATTTACATATCATCAATCCCTGCTCACAACTCATTACTCGTCACACATAACACATCCATTAACCACTTCTTTAACATTCTCTCTTTTAAAAAAAAAGTCACACATGTAGATATCTGGGAGACAGACAGAGAGAGAAAGAAAGAAAGAAAGAAAAAGAAAAAGAAAAAGAGGTATTGTTCACCACTGGCAATAATACTTGATACTAGTGAACATTAATTAATGAAGGAAATAATAATCATGATTGTCAATCACACGTTGTTTCTTTTGTTTTATATGTATATATTTGGTCTTGTAATTAATTGAGATGATGGGTAGTTGCACTCGCTCATTCACTTATCTCACTTACCTTACTTATCTTACTTCTATAGGGAAAGAAAATGTGTTTTGAAGGTAGTAGTAGTAGTAGTAGTAGTAGTAGTAGTAGTAGTAGTAGTAGTAGTAGTAGTAGTAGCAATAACAACAAAAATTCATTCTGATAAATATTTACACTTTTTAATCAAAGTAGAATGCGAATGAAAAATGCACGCCATCTATACAACCATATCTCAGCTTGTGTACAGTCTGTATACATGGTTTCAGTACATATTTTCAGTACTGGCTTGGGTTCTCACAAAGCGCATTTGATGAAGCCTTGATATATATTCAGCTAGTTTGGTCGTGTGGTGAATCGGAAGCGCCAAACGCCATGTCCATCCACTTGCCTGCCTGATTCTTAGTTCAACGCCGTGAAATGCTCCACACATGTCAAACCCAAAGTCGCTCCTGCTGTGCCCATTTCTTCGCCTACAGAGCCTATTTGTCTCCCTTCTTCTTCCGCAGCGTTTGACCGGCACCATCAAAGTGTTTCGACTCCTTCTGCTCGCCCTCTTCCTCCTTACCCTTGACGGGCTTGATCTCGTAACCGAAGAAGAGCTTGCCTGGGGGCAATCTTAACGGTTGCGGACCGTTGGTCCTTCGTACGGTGGGCGGTGGGTTTGTCGACTGTCCAGCGATGGGTGTCGAAGCTTGTGGAGTTGGAGCTTTGCTGCCCTTCTTAGCATTCAGCTTGTGACCTCCAGAAAGGAAGTGAGAGGACGTCGCTCTGGCACCGGCGGCGGCAGTCGTGGATGAGGGCGCAATGGCGTCATAGTTGATGGCCTGCGCCATGGTGCCGTGTGAGTGCAGTGTTCCACCCTTGCCTGCCATGACACCTTTCCCGCTACGTGGTGTACTTGTTCCACTAGTCCTTTTAGGTTCCTCGTAGCCTAACGGTGGAGCAAAATCGACCGACAGATCCGTCTCAATTGTGCAGATTGCCTTGCTGGGATTTTCTGGCCTCGTCTCTAAGACGGCGATACTATAGATATTGTCGTTGTATGAAAAAGTAAAGATATCGCCCGTGGTAAGACAGGCAAAGTTCCGGAAAGCATTTTCAAGGACAGCTTTGGGGTCTGAGATCTCGAGGAAGGACGTATCTTGGGGCTGGAGCTTGATAAAGGTTCCCAGAGGAATGTCGGTCGACTTGACTTGCAACAGATCTCCGGGCTCGAGCAAGAGCGTTTGCATAAGCTGTAGAAGACTGTCAGTGCTCTATTCTGCCACTCAGCAACAATGACGTACCCAGTATGGCACGTAGATCTTGCCCTCTTCCGCTATGAACTCTAGCACACCAGCATGCGTCTTCTTGCCATCTTTGGCGCCGTTTATGAGCTCAAAGAGCATGGGGTACGTGATGTGTAGTCGAGTGAGCTTGTCGAGCGCACTGGGGGGGAGGAACACTTTGCCGCCGTTGTTCGCATCCTCGCGCTCTGGACCAGGCAGCATGGCAATAGGATAGCATCGAAAGTACTCGTCGAACCTCCGGGGGGGACCGCCGCGGCGCAGTGATTGATACATGGCCATGGGGTCGTCTTCGTTGTAGAAGGCTGGGTTGAACTGGCTGCAGTCAGTGCGAGTTGCTTGGAGCGTTGGCGGGGTCGCTCCCACCATGTCGGGTAACGCAGTCGGCAAATGAAGGCGTGGGGCTGTTTTGTAGGCCAGAATCAAGTGTTTGTAGCAGCAGCTAGGCAGCAGAGCGACAGAACAGGGTTGTTTGGCGGAAGAATGCGTGAACGTGAGAGCCAGATGACGATCGATAGACGGAAGCTACGGCGAGCTGAACACACCGTTTGCGCACACGCGTCGGCGCTTGGAACGCCGCGCCCAAGCTCCCCAAGCTCTCAGACGTCACTGGCACTACTGCGCATCCTCCCCGCAGACGCCATCCGTTCACACTCTCTCTCTTCACACACACATATACACACACAGGCCGCAATCTACAAAAATGGCTGGCCCCAGCGGCACATTCAACCCTGCACGACCAAAGCGTGCTGGCGAGCAGTTCACACGCACTCACCACTTGGATAGTGACGAGCTGTCTGCAAAGAAACCTCGATTCGACCCCCGCAATCCTTCGACCCTCGCTCCAGACGCCGAGGACGAAGAGGACCCTGTCCTGGAGGCGGACGTTATTGGCAAGGGTGCAGGCATAAAACGCAATGCAGTCAACATTGACGGCTACGATTCAGACAGCTCTACGGAAAACTTCAACGCGCGCGCCGCAGCAAAGAGCAAAAAGGACGCACCCCCAAAAGATGAGGATGATGACGACGACATGTTTGCGGGCGAAGACAAGGACCCCGATCAAGATGAGGAGATGAAGGGAGACGAAACAGCCAAGAAGAAGCTGCGCTTCTTGGACAATGACGAGATTGAGGGGCAGGAAGCTACGAGCAAGTCGGGAGGGCACGTCGCAGTCGACTTCACCAAAGGCAAGGATGCCGTGACGGAGGATTTTGAAAGCAGTAGCGAGAGTGGCGATGATCTGGAACGCGACCGCGTAGACTCAGATATGGATGAGGAGCTTGGAGCTGGCAGTAAAAAGAGGCACGCCCCAAAGCTGGACGCTTTCAACATGCGTGAAGAACAGGAGGAGGGTCGATTTGACGAGGCAGGCAACTTTGTGCGCAAAGCATACGACCCAGAAGCCGCCCAAGACTCATGGCTCGACGGCATATCGAAAAAGGATATCAAACGTGCACAGGAAGCAAAAGACATGCGAGATGCAGAGCAAAAGGCCCGGGAGCGCGCAGAAGACTCCATAATTACCAGTGATGTCCTATCGACTCTCATCACGCACCTGGACGTCATGGAGACTCCACTCGAGGCACTCGTACGGTACGGCAAAACAGCTCCAAAGAAGCAGGCCAGCACCTGGGCCAAAAAGAAGAAGGCCCAAGCCATGGAGGTAGATACAGACCCTGCACAAGAAGCCGCACAAGCAAAAGCAAAAGCAGCAATCGACTCCATCACTGAGTGCGCAAGTCGATTGTCAGATCGAGGTGTCGAAGACATCTACGACATGCCGCGCGAGACAATCATGCGACAATATAAGCGTGAGACCGGAGAAGACTGGAAGAACCCAAATCCAGAGCCTGTACAGTGGGAGTTCCACTGGCTCACCGCGCCAGAAGGTGATAACAATGGTCCCTATGATACGGAGACGATGCGCGCTTGGGAGGCCGGCGGGCAGTTTGCCGCTGGCGCTGAATTCCGCCGTATCGGTGATAGCGAGTGGTCGCGGCTGCTGGACTTTGATGATGATTGAAAAAGCGCTTACAAAAATAATACTCCCATCCTGACAGCATACGAGCTGCACAGCATACCGAGGAGTGCTCCGATGCGGTCTACTCTACCCGGGCCTACATGTACCGGCAAGTCGGTCGCTCACATGACTTTGCACAAATGCAGGTTTTCTGCGGCTAAGATCCTACGAGCATTCCTCAGCCAGTCGGATAGACCAGAGATGCGGAAAGCCGTTGTGATCGCTCGGATCAGCTGCGACGACAGCCCCATAGACAGTTGCATCGAATCACATGCTGAATCTGATATGTACACGTTGTGTCACCATGATATCATAGCGTCTGCCGTGACTGTTTTCGTGCCCCTATGTGGATGAGACGGCGGGCTACATGCGGAGTTGCACACATAGGTCTCATAGGGTTGGCCGCTGCGATACATCGCTTCATAAATCCATCTACCGAATAATGCACAAGAGTAGCGCGAGTCGTAATAAAGGGTCCGCAGATCGTGGTGGCGATGCGATACGCATTACGAATTAGTCTCGTGTCCCACACCCGCCCAGGGCTGTCTTCTGGAAATCAAGTGGTCAAAGTCACAAAGTCTGATAGTCTGGTGATTTGACATGTTCTTCTTCGCCTCGAGTCGCCCCGCCACATCCCCTTTCTTCTCTCCCATGACAGAGTTGGAGACGGCAAATAGCTGCATGCAAATGAGAAGGCTCCAGCAAACGCGGGCCATTGCTCATAAAACGCCGTTCCAAGCGTTTCCGCAGCGACGGGAGTCGCCACAATAAGGAGAAGTTCTAATTGGGCGGTAGATTCAGGGAGCAGGCTACAGACAGCGGCGCGCGAACGGCCACGGGCCGCCAATATTCCAGAAGCTTGGAGTTTGGGCCTCGGTGAACTCCTTCTAGCCGTTCTGGAGAGGATGCCATGCTTGTTAATAAGGATGGCGAGTAAGGTCACCGCCAAACAGACTCCTGGGTCGCACGGTTGCGGTTCATCAGATGTGTTCTTGGGAGCAGTGCATGTGGTGCTGGCGTAGAAAGTTTGATGGGACTTGTACGATGGTTATATGCTGGGAAGAAGTGCTTTTGAGCATCACCTGCATGGTGTCCGTCGAGGCGTATATTGGGGCTGGGCGAGAGCAGCCAATGAAGCCGCCGCTCCTTGTTTGCACCGTCTTGCTCCCCTCGCCGTCGTTGCCGCTGCCCCCGTGCTGGTAGATTGATCTCTTGACTCGGCCTACACGTTGAGTCGACAAGAGTTTCCCTGTGCCACGCCGTTCGGCCTCCTGGCGTGCTTTGCGTCGCGGACCTGTTCCCCGCTGCTAGTGTGGCTTCACCCTTCTCGCGCACCGCGCACCGCGCACCGCCCGTCGCTGCTTGTCCTGCCAAAGACCCGTACCCAATATCACGCCCCTTAGGCCTACGACGCGCGAGTTCAGACCTCTGACGTCTGCTAGCCCGTTGCACGACGACCCACAAGGTGTGGTCGCCCAGTCAAAAGGAGATAGGAGCTGGACCGCCAACCCTGTCTCAAACATCACCGGCCACCCTCGACACGCCCATCGGCGCTGCGTGCTGAACGCTTCGTCTGCCCCCTATTCCGTCGCCGCCGACCCCGTTTTGGTTCATTTGCGACGCTGCCCACTCTCATTTCGCGCATCTGGCTCTGTGATCTTTCATCTTCCGCGTGCTTGGTCTTGGCGATTGATGTACTAAATCTCGACCCTAACATTCTGTCCTTCTCCGCTTGTTTTTCCCCTTCGCTCGCAAGCACCTCACCCTCACCACACAACGCACCATGTATGCCCCGTACGACCAGGGGCAGGCGACACGATCGCCTGGCTCGCACAGGAACCAGTCGCAGAATGGCACTCTGCACCGCATGCCGTCCCGCCAGTTTGACGCTTACCAGCAGTTCAACCAGCCCAATCTTTACCCACAGGAAGACCAGGCCAGGGGCTACGAACAGCCACAGCCACGCAACCACGAACGCCTCCACCAGACGGTGGGCTACGGCTACGACATGGGCGCCCCTGCTGGCTGGAACACGAATGCCTTTTCGCAAAATAGCCTGAGTTCTTTGGGCGGCGCCGCCGGAGCGCGCATGAGATCGCAGCAGCGAGGACGCAGCGCCATACCTACTGTGAGTAGACCAACTATTGTTGCTGTAGCCATTCCCACTGACACATTTCGCACCAGGCATGGATGAACCAGCCGGGTCAATCCGCAGGCCCCCCTGGCCACGCTCTGCCTGGTCTTGGAAATGGAAATCCAAACCTCATCTTCGCTTCTGGCTTTGGCCAAGACGATGAGGACGACTCGGAAAAGCTCATCCCTACGGCGATGGTCATCAAGAATATCCCTTTTGCAGTGAGGAAGGAGCAGCTGGTTCAGTTGATGACGGATTTGCGTCTGCCGCTCCCCTACGCCTTCAACTACCACTTTGACAACGGCGTGTTCAGGGGCCTGGCTTTCTGCAACTACACGACGCACGAGGAAACGGCCACTAGCATTGACGCGTTGAATCACTTTGAGTTGAACGGCAGAAAACTACGTGTCGAATACAAGAAACTGCTCCCTGTCGAGGAACGCGAGCGCATCGAGCGTGAGAAACGAGAGCGTCGTGGCCAGCTCGAGGAACAGCACCGTCCGTCGGGAGGACAGCTTCATTCTCAAGCGTCATACGGTTCTCTTGCATCTCACATTCCCGCTACATCTCCATCTCCCGTGTCTGGCACAAGGAGCCAGCCAAGGACTGGTAAGCTCTCCAGAAACGATTTGGGTTTTCCAGTGTCAGTTACTAACTTTCGCTAGATGTTGATATGAACGACCCCCAGGTCCTGCAATTCTACTCTCAGATGCTCCTCTTCAAGCAAGCTGAGGAGCGCGATAGCATGGTGTTTCCCTCGACCTTGACACCCACCCAGCGGCGCATCGTCCACACCCTGGCCCATCAACTTGGTCTCATGCATGTTTCCAGGGGCACGGGCGAGCAGCGACAGGTACACGTCCTAAAAGTACAGGACACCTCCGGACTGAGCCCGCCTCTGTCCTCGATGCCTACAAGCCACCCGTCTGATCAGCCTCGTCGCACTCTTAACCGCGCTGCAACGACTGATTTTAGCGACGTCCGAGATGGCTTCTACAACAATGCCTTCGGATCTCGACAGGCTTCAGGGCTTTTAGGATTTCCTGACTCCCCGGGTGGCCTGAATGCTGTCCCGAACCTACGTGGCGCTAGGTCGTACGCGGACCTCCGCTCCTATACGCCTTCGCCTGCGCCTTCCACAGCAAGCCATCCTGCGGGTCGGCCTAATGGTATTTCCCTTGAAGGTCTTGGGTTCAACGGCAGCCTGACGAACCCCAACGGCACGCCTACGACGAGCTCCATGTCCCAGCGTGATGAGGGCTTGCTAGAAACAGCAATGGGACGCATGCAGCTTGGTGGAGGCTTTGGACAGAGCAGCAGCCCGCGCGCTCTCCGACAGATGACTTCTTGGGATGCACCTGGCCCAATCGGCGGCCACCGAACTTTTGGTAACGGCTACGAGGACCGGCCTTCGAGGCAACCTCGCGGGCCGGTTCCAGAACGCGGTCAAGGGTTTGGTCGCCCGCGCCAGAATGGTCACCAGAATCGTGGTAGCGATGAGCTCTCGTCGCAATCCAACGTCGAACTCATTGCAGGACAGTAAGCTCCTCGCTATTCACTGATGACACAGCACACCTATCGAACCTGTTCCCCGCTCCTCGAACAACGATGTGCGACGAAATTCTTTGAATGAACGATGACGATATTACGGCTTACGACGTATACGAAGAACGAGACTACGACGGTAGAGACTACATACCCACATGGGGCTCACGCTCCCAATCTCGAATGCCAATTTGGGCACTGAAAAGCATATATGGACACTTTCGACTTGTTGTTGAATTGATTTTTTGGTTATTTTTTCGGCCCTAATGTAGGTACATTGCTTTCACCAGGGGTAGCTTGCATTGGGTATTGATCTGAGTAGTTGATTCTGCTTTTCGGTTTTGATGGCCAGGTTGCTTGGATTTTGATATAACCCCCCTTTACAAGACTACAAGACCCAAGATGCGATGAGAAGCTAACTCTTGAGCATCATGCCGGCGCTATACACTTCTAATCGCTTCCATACGTAAAACAGCCCAAACTTGAAACATGATGAGGGTGCGGACGAGAATTAGCGCACCAATATTTTTGTTTGGATGCCGTACAATTTGTGACAGGCAAATGTGCAATAGTGTCATTGTTGTTTCGCTCTAGTTTTGTCGAGAAGCATTTGTTCTTTGAACTGGCAATATTAATACAGGCTGACGTAGAATTGGGTCATTCGTTTTTCCGCGCATTGTTGTTTGTACTTTTTAGCTTGTTGTCTTGATTGGTTGGGTCTGTGGGACGAGACTGTCGAGAGACGGTTGGAAAATGTGGAGGAAACGGCTAGTCTTTCAGAGTCGGCATTGTAGTGTGCGCTTAATATATACTTTTGCCCCCGACTGGCATGGTCCCCGCGTCGTCATGCTGTTGCCAGATGGAGAGATGGGGAGATGGGGAGGTGGGAAGACGTGACTTGCACGACGGGTAAGTTCTGGACAAGGGATGCAGGATTCTACCATGGCATTTACAAAAGGCATCCCTCTTGGACCCACTCACTCGCCCTTGGTGCTGCCTGGCAATCGGAGTCTGAATGCGGATCCCTCGATGTGGGATGGCACTGCAGGAGCATCTTGCCTCGGCGGAACTGTATCCCCGACTGCCCGCCGGCCTGATGAACTCATCGCGGCAGCCTCGATGCGCAACGGCGGACTGAAGGCTGCAAAGTAAAGTGCCAGTCCACCCCACGCCACGGCCGTTGACCACGTCGACGCAGTTGTCGCGCCAAGTTCCTGACCAGCAGAGCCATGCCATTGGCTGACTGACGTGCTGTCCCTGGATCTGTGTCCACGTCTGTGTCTGCGTCTGCGTCTGCATCTGCATCTGCATCTGCATCTGAAAGCGCAGAATCGCGAATCCTCGCCCCGTCCGTCCTCCCACCCGCCAGGCTTCTCTCCCACCGCCCTTCCCCAAGCCACTGCCGCCTTCCAGAACCGCCCTTCAGACTCGCCCTCCCGCCGCCGTGTTTGCGCATCGCGCACTCTTGGTCGCCTTCCTTTGTGCGCGTCCACGGGCTGTTTGGAAAACAATCGTGCCGCGGCTTGCCTGCCTCACCAAGCAACAACCCAACAAGCTGCCACAACCACGTACATAATCGCAACCCATTCGCGCCGTATAGAATTTCTCTCGTGCACCTCAGCGCCTATACTTCAGCACCTGCACCACAGCGCCCACACCACATCCGAGTGCCGCGTACATGTCGACCCGCAAGCGACGCGCCCCGGGCGCCGAACCGCAAGCCCAAGTCCAGACCTACCAGCAAGACGCCAGCGTCCCCGCTGACCAGTACATGGACTGGAACGACGCCTCGATGAGCGCCGACATGAACTTCAACGACCCCCAGCTCTTCGACAGCTATGGCGTCAACACCGTAGGAGGCGGAAGTGCAGGGCACAACCGGGTCGTCTCACTGGACGACGGCGCAGAATTAAACTTGGGCCAGCTGGTCAGAAGGAATCCAAACCAGCAGCTTGCTCCTACGCAAAGACAAGGCCAATGGGAGGGGTATCCCAGCCCTGGGCAGCAGTGGGAGCACATTGACAACGACGAAGAGTTGGAGCAAAAGGCTGCGGTTGCAAAGAAGGATGCGCAGGCGAAGCGGAAGCAGATTCCGCCGTTTGTGCAAAAGTTGAGCAGGTGAGTCTGCTTATGAGATGCGGACTGGCCGGGATGGCGTGTTTGATGTAGTCGTGAGAGCATCTGGCTGACATGTTGCAGTTTCCTTGACAACAACAAAAACGAAAACCTTATCAGGTGGTCAGACGACGGCAACTCCTTCATAGTCTTGGATGAGGATGAGTTTGCGCGAACACTCATTCCGGAGCTGTTCAAGCACAACAACTATGCTTCATTTGTGCGACAGTTGAACATGTATGGATTCCACAAGAAGGTTGGCTTGTCAGACAACTCGATGAAGGCGAGCGAAACAAAGGCCAAGGCGCCCAGCGAGTACTACAACAAATACTTCAAGCGCGGTCGTCCAGAGTTGCTGTGGCTGATCCAGAAGCCCAAGAACCCCCCATCCGGCCCCAAGCGGAAACGTGATGAAGAGAACAAAGGCGATAGTGATGACGAGCGCAAGTATGCGCAAGATACTGCTGGCGGTGGCTATGTAGAAGACATAACTGTGCGAGGAAACGAGCAGATGGCCATGATACCACGATCAGAGTACAACAGCTTACGGGTCGAGGTCCAGCAGCTTCAGCAGCAGCAGAAGCTCATCTCAAACGTTCTGAGCCAGATCAAGCGGCAGAACGACGATCTGTATTCGCGGGCAACCTCTTTCCAAGCATTACACGACCGCCATGAGAACTCGATCAATGCCATCCTGACTTTCTTAGCTACCTTCTACAACCGCAGCCTGGAGGGCAACACGAATGGGTTGAATCTCTCCGACATGTTCCCTCCCGCCATGCAACGGCAACAATCGCACGGGAACGTCGTCGATGTTGACGACTACCCTACAAAAGAGATGAACAAATCACCACAGCTACAACGGACTCGACGACCGCTTGCTCTGCTTCCTGCCCCAGCACCTGCTGCACAAGACTTGCTCTCGCCAGCTGGCACAACAGGCCGCGCGTCAACCATGAGTCCAACTACCAGACCAGCTCCAAGTCCCATTACTAGACCCGGCAGCCGACAATCCGTCTTCAAATCCACAATGCCAAACTCAAGACCGCAGTCCACCTTTTCTGCCCCCCAAGGACGAGACAGCTCCTCCGCCGCCCCTCTTAAAGCCGAATCCCCTCAGACCCAACTTTCTACCCCCGAAACCAACGATATCATGTCTGCCATCCAAGCCGCAAACGAAAACGCCAGCGTCTCTCAACCCGCCAACCAAGCCTCCCAATTCAACTTCCCCTCCGCCCTTTCAAACTTCCAAACCCAGGATGGCCACGTCCCGCTCACCCCACAGCAACGTAACGACGTCCTCTCCCTCATCGCCACCACGTCCGCCGCCCAAAACAACAACAACACCCTCACTAACCCACTCCCTCCCCCCGAAATCTCCAACCTCCTCAACGACCTTAGTCAGTTCCAAGCCACCCAGCAACAACTCGAGCTCCTACAAAAGATGAGCAACGAGCAGAATTCTCGCGTACAGAGCCTGCAGGAGCGTCTTCAACCGCTGAGTCCAAGTGGTCAGATTCCCGGCATGAATGTTAACGTTGGGGACGGGGGTTACTTTTCCAACGCCGCTGGAGGTAGTGGGCTAAGTGACCCAGGAGCATACGATCTCGATCTCGATGCCTTTGTACAAGACCAGGACTACTTTACCGAGAACAACGTCGCAGCACAGGGAGACACAGGCGCAAATTCGCTCCCCGAGTTCAATTTCCCAACCGGGGATTTGGGCGTCGGAGGCGGTGCGTTTGGAGACGACGTCACCGGGGGCGCGTTTCAATTTGGGGCAAACCAGGACGATGGCATGCTGCATGCTGGAGGGGGGATGGGCATGGGCATGGGTACAGGCACAGGCACAGGGTTGAGTAGTGGCACCGCAGCTGCAGACATGTCCTCGACTTCCCATCCAAATGGTCCTCCTCGTATCGAGAACCTCAGCTCCAATGAGCCGTCGCCTGTCGCTACCGTCGAGGAAGTCGAGGACGAAACACGCATCCGCCCGAGCCCGAAGAGGAGAAGGAAGTGAGTGAGTGGGTGAGTAAGTGAGTGGGTGAGTGGGTGAGTGGGTGAGGTGGAGGAGAGACGTGCAATGCAAAAGGCGTTATTGTTGTTGGGAAAGGCTCTCAACTCTAGACTCCTCACCATGGAGTGTTAAAGGATGGGGATACCATATTGTGTCGCTTCGTCTCGTTTCGTTTCGTTCCGGCGGGCATAGCGGAGGCGTAATTTCATCATGTTCTAGAAATGTATTTGGCTGGGTGGCTGGGTGTGCGTGCGTGCGTGCGTACGTGCATGCGTGCGGACATGCAAATGTTGGGATGCGTGCGTGGCTTCCTCGTCGTCTATTTGCGAGACGTAGATGGCCTTTACTTGCAAGCAAGCAAGCAAGCAAGGAGAAGCTTTCTCTCTTTTTTTTTCTTCCCTTTTATTTTATATTATCTATTTAACGAAGTCATGATGGGAGGAAAGAGGGGTGGAGAGAAGGTGGGAAGGAAGGAAGGTGGGAAGGAAGGAAAGAAGGAAGGAAGGAAGGAAAGAAGGAAGAAAAAAGAGAAAGAGAAAGAGAGAGAGAGGTGTATACATGAATAGACTGATTAGTTGATTGATTGATTGATTGATTGATTGATTGATTGATTGGTTGGTTGATTGATTGATTGGTTGGTTGATTGAGTGGCGGAAGAAGAAGAAGAAGAAGAAGAAGAAGAAGAAGAAGAAGAAGAAGAAGAAGAAGAAGAAGAAAAGCATTCACCCATGGATTAACTCTTTCTTTCTTTTTTTTCCCCACCCCAATCTATTTGGAAAGTTTTGATAATCATGGAAAGATACGTGTATCTGATAATGTATGTGTTTTTTTATTAAAAAAAAAAAGTTGCTCCATCTACCCATCTATTCATGTATGTATGTATGTATGTATGTATGTATGTATGTATGTATGTATGTATGTATGTATGTATGTATGTATGTATGTATGTATGTATGTATGTATGTATGTATGTATGTATGTATGTATGTATGTATGTATGTATGTATGTATGTATGTATGTATGTATGTATGTATGTATGTATGTATGTATGTATGTATGTATGTATGTATGTATGTATGTATGTATGTATGTATGTATGTATGTATGTATGTATGTATGTATGTATGTATGTATGTATGTATGTATGTATGTATGTATGTATGTATGTATGTATGTATGTATGTATGTATGTATATACGTAGGCTGGAAACCCGATAATCGAAGATTGGGAAAAATCGGAAAGCTTTAAAAAAGAGGATGACGACAACAATATATGTGAATGTAGCATACTTACTCTCTTACATCAATGACAATTAAACAGAATAAATAGAACAGGACAACATCATACATACATATATGCCTTCCTTCTATTTGTCTTGCCCAATCGCAACCAACTACTACTACTACTACTCTATCCGTATTTTTCTAATCACCGTCATCACAACGACATGTTTCTTCTTTCCCCACCAGCTACCTACCTGCCCATCTACCAACTTTGTAAAACACAAAAAAGAACAACAACGACAACAATAATCTAAATCCGCATCCCCTCAGCAATAACCTTGTACGCCTTCCTCTTCTTCTCGGCCCCCATCCTACGCCTCAACACGCCCAACCACTTGCTCAACCCAGGGAACAGCAACCTCTCGCCCACCCACGCGAGGGCGAAATTTCCGAGCCCAAGAACCATGAGAAAAACTTTGAACGAGACGTCCAAAAAGGTGAGTTCCATCCATTCGCGGACCCAGCTAGCGGGGTCGAACAGCATGTATAGGGAGATTGCGAGGGTGACGAAGATTGTGGTGATGAAGGGGAGGTTGCGGCCCATTGGCTCGCGGTAGGGTTTCCCGACGCTGAGGACCACGGCGGAGAAAATGTACTGGAAGCAGGAGACGAGGAAGAGGGCCGTGTTTTGCGAGTTGAGGCTGTTGGAGTGGTTGGGGTCAAGTACAGGGGGCATGTACCAGGGCTGTTTTTGCACGTAGGTCCAGGCGAGGGACTGGATAAGGATACAGATGGCCATTTGGCCGAGCAGCGGGGTGAGGACCTTGCGCGAGACAAGGTTTGCTGTAGGGCGCTTGCGCGAGAGCTGTGGGTAGGCGCCTGACCAGCCCATGAAAATGGCAATGGGGAGAATGAGGAGGAGATCGATGAAGAGGAATTGGAAGTCGCCGAGGTTGGAGGCCGAGGCGTAGAGGAAGGACACGGATGTGAACTGGATGGCCGAGTAGAGCGACATGTATTTGAAGCAGCTGAAGCTTGTGACGAGTGCGGCGCGACCTTCCTTGATGACTTGCGGGACGCACGAGATGTCGAATTGGCGGCTGGTGAAGGGTGCGGCAACGGAAGCTTCGGCTTCAGAGAGGGAGATGCCTACATCGGCGGCTTTGAGCGCACCACAGTCGTTGGCGCCATCGCCACAGAAGCCAACGCAGTAGTCGATGCTTTGGAGTTTTTCAACAAGCTCGTGCTTTTCGTCGGGAGACATGCGTGCGAAGACTTGCCCGCAGACGAGCATTTCCCGAAGTACGTTCTCTGAAGCGTAGTCGACGATCCAGCGGAAAACGTCTCCGCTGATAGCGAGTGAGTAGTTCCTTAGATTCGAGATGTCGTATGGGAGAGAGACGTCGGCTTCTGGGGGTGGAGGCAGGGGCTTGAGTGTGTTCTCGTCGAGCTTGAAGACGGTGTCGTCGACGGATTCCCAGCTGAGCCTGCTAAGCGCAGTGCGAGAGTCGCCTTCGACGAAATGCGGGACAAAGCAGTGTGCTGTCTTGTTGATCAGACCGCACTCTCGAGCGACACTAATAGCGGTAAGGATGTTGTCGCCGGTGCACATGGTCTTGCGAATGTTTGCCCGTTCCAGCTCCTCAATGACCGGCGCAGTGCTAGGCTTGAGCTTGTTCTCAAAGATGATGAAACCAACAAAGTCGAGACTGCTTTCCGCATCTTCGCGCTTCATCTTTTGTACCTTGAGCCAGTTGAGCTTGAAGATGGTCTTGCTGGCACACGCAATGACACGGAAGCCGCGGTGGGTGTAGAAAGATAGCAGCTCCTCGTAGTCAGAGGGGAAGCTCTCTGGTCGACAAATCTCCTTCATAACCTCAGGCGCACCCTTGACATAGACTTGACCACTCTTGGAACCAAATTGCCGAACGATGACACTTGCCCTTCTTAGCTGGGACACGAATTCGAATGCCTTCAGTACTCCAAGCTCCACTGGCTTTCTGTTTGGGTCGTCCTGGTCGTCAATGTCGTATTCTCGTCCTGCAGGTGGTCGAGCCACAGAAGGCGACAGCTTTTGCTCTGGGTCGTCATCATTGTTGCTAGACCTCTGCTCTCCCTCCTCGTAACTCCAGTTTGTGAAGTCGAACATCTTGACATCAAGCGGATCGCCCAACAACTCGTCGTCAATCTTGCGCAACGAGTGGCAGGTGGCCATGGTATACATAATAGCTTTGTGAGCCTCATACTCTACCGTTGGGTCGCGGTCGTATTGTGATCCGGGGAGAATATCAAAGGGTTCTGACAGAAGCTCACTAAATCGCCCCCGGGGTCGCTCGACTACCCGAACGCCGAGAACATCAAGGCCCTCTTCTGTCAGTGTTCCAGTCTTGTCAAAGCAGACAACATCCAGTTTGCCACCCACGTTGACGCGCTGTGGGCTAATGCAGAAAATCTGCTTTTGCTTAAGACGTGACAGGGCAAAGCTGGTGCCAATGGTGAGAGTTGCAGGCAACGCAGGAGGGACCACAATCGTGATCAAATCGAGGGCTCGTACAACAATCAAATGCCACTCTAGACCGAGATGGACAAAGTTGATGAAGGAAGCAACAAACCCAATCATCGCAATCATAGCCATGACGGATATGTACCGGAAAGAGTCACGGTAGAACTTGAACCCCGAAGGTTTGGGGAACAACATTGACCGGACCAAGGCGCCCTTTGTCGTGTTGAAACCAGTTCGAACAACCATTGCTAATGCAGCTGCCTCGTCATCGACATGGTCTTCGTGAGGCCTTCGAGCACGAATGATTTTGGTACCAGAAAACAGCATGTGTCGTGCAATCTCCGGGTGGAGGGTCGAAGCACTTAGATCCAGCAATTCCAGCGACGCGTCTGTGACCGGGAGCTTGGAAACGGGGATAGATTCGCCTGTCAGCATACTCTCGTTGACAATGCAGTCTCCAGAGAGCAGGAGACTGTCACAGGGAAACTGCATCAGGGCGGGATCCGTGACTTCGTAGACATCTCCAGGGACTAGTTCTCCTGAATCGACGTGTGTCCAGAAGCCGCTTCGCAGGACGCGGACCTCGCATTCGAAGCGTGACACCTCGCGCAATCGCTTCATTGCGGCTTTGGTCTCAACCAGCGTCGTGACGATACTGACGACGGAGATGATGAAGATGGCTGCAGCGTAGTAGTAGTACTCGTCGACAGACCATAGGAACAGACTGGCGATCTGGAAGACATAGAAGGGGTGGAAGACTTCGTCGACAAGGAGCTGGCCAAGAGTTTTCTCAGCAATATCAATCGTGTTCTTTCCGAAGACAAGCTCGCGGTAGTCTCGTTCGTCGTTGTCGAGACCCTCGCGCAGAGCGGTGACGTTGGTCCAGGCAGGGTCCTTCCAGGTGTTTGCGAGGACAAACTTGTCTTTAATGGGATGGTAGACGAAGCGGATGTATCGGTAGTCCAGGCAGCGCAGTTCCTGAATTAGAGGATCCTCATCCTCGTCCCACTCTCCAAGTCCCTTCTCTGGGTCGCCAAAGACGGTAGAAAGCGAGCGACCGTACGTCTGTCGACCGACATCCTGAACAGCAAACTCTCCCCACTGGTTCTCAATCACGACCCAATCGCAGTCTTTCAGCGGCGTTGTCTTCCCCGTCAGCCTGACTCTCCACCGCGGTAGCCACCTGAACAGCAACCAAGCAAGGCCCAGCGTCACAACACAAAGCAGCGCATAGACGACGAACCCAACCGACGACGTCTTGAAGCCTGCGACGACAATCGTCAGGTCCTCAGTCAGAATATAAATCTTCTGGTTCGACCGCCTTCCCTTCCAGTTCGCCGCTGACCGCGAGCTCTCTGTCGAAGACTGCCGTCTCAGCAGCGGGCGGTCCACAGACCTCCTGCTCCGGCTCCCGCTCGACTTCCTGCGCGCCACCGACGACCTGGATGGGGACGTCGACGGTGTACGCGACACGCCGGCCTCGAGGTCCTCCAGCTCCTCGACGGTATAGCCCTCGTAGTCATCCTCGTCCTCCTCAATCACTTCCTCACTGTCTCCCTCGGTGGCCTGCGAGTCCGACTCCTGGTCCTCGTCGTAGTAGGCGAAGCTGGTGTAGCTCGCGGTAGAGCCGGCGCGCTGGCGGCGGTGGGAAAAGGCCGACACGCTCGTGGGCATGCTCTCGGACATGGGGCCGGCAAAGATCTGGATAGGTGGCGTCAGCGCAAGTGCAGACTGGGTGTTGGCAGCCTGGTCCGGGGCCGCGCATCGCGGTTCATCGTCATCGTCTCGTCGCGTGCGCGGGACTCTTGTTCGCTGCGATGAGGGCCCCGGGCGGGTGTGTATGTCGTGGAGCTCATATACCTCGTCCTGCGCCATCTCGACGTCTTCCATGAAGCTGGCTGCTCTGTGTGTCTGTATGTCAGCCACTGTTGCTGCCATGTGCCATGACCATGACCACCACCACCACCATCGCCCATCTATCTGCCTCTCCCAAACACGGCTGATAACACACGTACTCGCTCATATTCGATCCCCGGCGATACAAGCCTATCGACCGGCGATGCCGCTCCGGGCTCTGGTTTCCTGTCATTGCGCAATCAGGTGGGCAACGTATTCACGGATTGCGGTGTTGGCGCATTATTGAGCGAAGACTGGGATGCTTTTCTCTCGCAGGTACTGGCGCGAAACGAGACGCGAGGCGAGGATAAGCTTTTGGTGCAGCGTCATAGGCCGCGGAGCGCTAGCCGCATGGGGCGTATAGCGCCCTGCACAATGGAGTGCTTGGGCCGACCTTTCTGCCCGTGACAACCTTGATTTTGGTTCGAGACGTGGTAATTATGATTGCGTGATCTGTGTGTAACAGCATCGCTTCACGGTTCATCTTGCTTCACGGTTGTCTTCAAGGGGCACGGTTGAGAATAACAGAGTTGCGTTACGTGGAGCTTGCGATCCCGATGTTACCAGACAGAAGCCAGCGAGGGTAGAGAAGTAAAGCAAAAATGTTTCCGATTACTCAGTAGTAACTCTTGTGACACCATCAACCCAAACGTACCTCTCCAGACCTTTCCATTACTAACACTACGAAACATTCTCTCTAACCAATTCTCTGTTCCTGGCTCTCAACTCTTGACTCTAGACAGGCAAACACACTTCCAAAGAGATGCGACACCGCCTCAACTCAAGCCCACTTATCAGCCGACACACTCACCTGTCCACTCCCGCTCCTCTTGTGGTGAGCTAGATGTACCTCGTGGACTACATGCACGCCAGCTGGCTTGCTGGGTCCTCGACTATCCGACGCCCATGCATGTGCATACACTCCAGGCAAAATGGATTCCCGCCTCGAATTTTCTACTTCCAAGTCTATCCCTATTTTCAGAGTCTCGACTGCAGATTGGGCACTGAATAGTGGGAGAACAGGACCACTACTGCCGTGGCGACAGAAAACGCGTCTAAAAAAGGATGTCGATGAAGTTCGATTAGCCTTTTGTGGCAGAATGGGAGTCTCGCTAGATACGGACTCGAGGCCCGGCATGGCGAATGAGTGACTGCATACACTGCTCTCCGTATTCTCCGTAACAGACGAAGTACTCGAGAACACGTTTCTTGCTTTGCTGCCCCACGCGGAGCTCCAGGAGCGCAAAGCAATGAAGCTTGAAGGTTTCGGTACGACGCTTCTTTGCATCTGGTGTAAGCTAGGAAATAATTTGCCAAAGCCAAGCGTTAGAAGCATCTTCCTGTATGTACTATACGCATCTGTGCCCGTGCCAAAGACGAGGAAAATTAGGTATCCCGTCGCCACCTGTCCCCATTTGTCCGCTGGAACTTGTCCAAAGACAGGAATCATAATAATCGAGTTGAAATTTGGGCCGTGAACAGTCTTCCAGTCGTAAGAGTCTTTGATTTCTGGGAGCAACGCCAGGAGGAGGTAGAATGTATATGGCAGACAGAAAAGGATGATCACAATGCAGATCAAGAATAGGCGGACGAAGCGAGATTTCGTCGTATCGCGGGCAGTGACCAGGCGGTGGAACTCACGGCGATAGCGGTAGAGCCGGTAAAGCAGGAGACCTGGGTGGCTGTGAGTCTTGAGAACGGCGGGAAAGTATGAAAAGACTTACATGCGTAGTATGCTGCAACACACATGGTGAGTGGCCCCCACATATAGCTCAAGACCACGCTTGGCCAGCTGGTATGATATGCAGACCAACAGCCTACGATACCGAAGATCATGTACCGCATCGGTTGAACAATGTAATACAACATAATCAACACCATTGGATACCCCCAGCACATGAATATTTCTAGCGCCATCTCTTTCATCTTTTCATTCTTGCTCGATGCCACAGTTATGTTCCGCGTATCCATGATTCGAGCTAACTTTCTCACGATCATTAGGACGGATGATGCCATACCCACTGTTGCCCCAATCTGGATACGAACGTTAATATCACACCATACCTTACCATCCCACCACTCGCCGATGTTGTCACGGGGCCATATAAGAGAGTTAATCGAGTCAAACCAGTTGACCATAAAAACCCAGAGAATGAGTGACCCCGCTGCAACATTGCGTTGCGATAAGTGCCACATCAGGGGCGGTATGCATAGGACCCAGGATCCCCAAGCAAGGACGGAGAAGACAATAGCTATTGGTTGGATAGTTGTATAATCCATATCAATTGAGTGGTGATAGACTTTGTGTTCTGATGACTTTTGAGTGGAAAACGTGGCGGATGCAGTGGCACCTTTTGCTGTTATCCAAAGGAATAGTTTGAACCGTGAACACCTTGTGGCTCAAGCTGTCTATGGACCGGACTGTACAGAGTCTTTGTTGAGATGTATCTTGATGAAATGTTCATTAAAAAATTAGGAGATCTAAAGATGAGAAGCTGAAGAAAACGATAGGGAGAGAGATGGACTTGAGAGCCCTCGAGGCCTCCATGGCCCTGAAAGCAACTGAGATTATCATCCTTGAACAACTGTCTCACTTCTCAATAGCTTTCAATAGAGGCTCCTGTTCGACTGATGTTGCGCTGCTTGGTGAAAGTGAGTACAGAGCCTGAAGACTAGCCCTGCTTCTTGACTCTCAAGATTCGTGATTCATCTTAGAACAGAAGGTTGCTCCTTTCAATTTGGACCATCCCGAAATTAGAGGCCAAGTCAAATGACGCTCGTTGCCGTAGGTGGTGCGTTGTATGAGACCTCACCTGTCCGAATTTGGGGTTGAATAGGAATCGCAGCAGCGATGTGCTTGGTGAATAGAGCATGGGGATCGACGGAACGGAGCGAGCATCACGGTACCAGCGAGTGACGAGTAAAGCACTAGTCTTGCAACTTGTCGCCGTGAGTTGGTGTCGTACACGTGGTTAGTACCAAAGTTAGTGCGTCTCGCTACACCAACCAGCACACGGCAAAGAGGCAGGGCCTTGTGCCCATGACGAGAGTCGACTTTTCTGCTGTCTTCAGTACAGAGAGCTTGGGATGCAGCATGTGCGTGAAAAGACAGACAGAGATGAGGAAGCTCGGAAGCCATGACCTATACAATTGTCCCAAGATGGCATAGCGGGGGCCCTGGTGCTAGATCCCAGCAGCTGGTCCGTGACGCCATCATTTGCCTCTACTCCCACCATTCCGGGTAGACGACGGCTTGTTACGTGTGTGGGCGCCAGTTGGCTGGCACCATGCTCCGTCAACAGCTGCGAAAAACAAAACACCGTCGTTCGCATGCATCGATGCTCGCGGCCCCTGGACTGTCTTGCACCAGCTTGTCGTGTTTAACCACTTGTCACCACCCTCCACACCATGGACGCGCCTTCCCAAAGTCACGCGAGCGGCTCTGAGGTCAACCCTCTATTGCGCCAGAGACTGCTGAGCCGTCCAGCAACCTTTGCTGAAGGCGTGCGGCCCTCGTCCTCATCGCCATCAGCGCTCCCTGCCCGCCGCAGCTCGTTGCTCTCCAACTACTCAGACACGCGACACTCGTTCCGATCCTCCACCGACGACCTGCGACCGCGCGAAAACAATAACACGGACAAATTCGCATCCTCGGACGAACCAACACACTGGAACTCTGCTCCGGTGGTCTTCGCCGTGCTTCCTGCAGTCGGCGGGCTACTTTACCAGGGCGGCGGCCCTATCTTGACTGACTTGCTGACACTACTCCTTGCCGGATGGTTCCTCAATTGGTGTGTGAGGTCGCCGTGGTAAGGCACTTTTTACAGGAAACAAAGGTGTCGGGGCTGATTTGTTGGCAGGGACTGGTACCACGCAGCCCAGCAGAGACAGTATCTCGATTTGAGCGAATCGCAATATGACGACACCATCGTCGAGGAAGATGAAGACAGCACTGGAAGCTTCGATGAGCGTCCCGAGCCTGCAGGGAAGATATCAGGTGACGCAGAAGTCGACGATACAACTGGTGCGGCGCCCGTGACAAATGCGCAGAGAGACGCTCGCAAGCAGCTGGAGCGGCACGAGCTGCTCTCTTTTGTCGCGTGTTTTCTTGGACCCGTACTTGGAGCGTATTTGATGCACACGGTACGCGCACAGCTCACACTCACGGATTCTCTCATCTCCGACTACAACCTCACCATCTTCATTCTCATGGCAGAGATCCGCCCAGTTGGACGTCTCATCAACATGATCGAAGGTCGGATGCTACATCTCCAACGAATCGTCAGATTAGACCCCAGAAATGAGTGGAAGCCTGTAGATGCACAAGACATCTCGCAGCGCCTGGCTGCGCTGGAGACAAGATTCAGTGGGCCAGCTTTTAATAGTGATGTCGACGTTGCAACAATTGGCGCAGAAGTCCGTCAAGGTATGCAGCCACAATTGGATGCTCTCAACCGTGCAGTTCGGCGCTATGAGAAGCGGCACATGGCGCAGTCGCTGCAGATCGAAGCTCGCTTCCAGGAGATTGATCTGCGACTGAAGGACACACTTTCGCTAGCTGCCGCAGCTGCACGAACAGGGCAGAGACCGGGCCTGGTTGCTACTGCAATCAGTTGGGTTGCTAGTGTCGTTAACTACAGTGTACACACGGCTTGGGACATTGCCTTGTATCCATTTCGGACTGCAAATTCCATTGTCACGTCAATTAAGTCCACATTTGGTGGGCGTCAACCTCAGAAGCGCGAAAAAGGGCAGCTCAAGGGGTACGCGTCAATATCTACGCCTAGGATGCAGTCAAAAAGCGCACGATGACGTACTCTTGTACCTCATGTCTCTATTAATACCAATTCACATATCACTTTTTCATTTCTCGTGTGTGCTTTGATATTCCACCATCACTCTTCTTAAGTTACAGCTGATTCCGTGCCTATTCACTGCCCGTGTAATCGATGAAGCAGTGTACTTTACGCGCACGATTCATATTAATCGTCAAGTATTCCGTTATCTGCTTTCAATACTTTTCCAGAACGCGTTGCTCTTATCATCTTTCTCCACTCTCGCGACAACGACAGCGCAATCATCATCGGCAGTTACCAATTGAGTAACCCGGAAAGGTCCACAGTAGCGTACGCCTTCGGAGATAAACTGATTCTAGGGAAGCTACCCCACTTCCCCACTACGTATAGTATCCGTCATGGCAGCCATGTTTCCGGCGCGTCGTTTTTTGTTTCTCCAACTTTTCCCATATTCTGCCCTGTGTAGCTGTTCACCATGAGTTTACAATCAGATCTTACCATTGACCCATCTAAGTTCGACCGCAAACTAGCCGACGAACAAACCAAACAGTTCAACGAGAAGCTGATTAAGATCTGGGCCGATGGACCACGTTGGTATGAGGTACTTGGTCATATAATAGAACATTGAAGCCTGGCACGCAGTCTGATAGCCACAGGTGGGTGCAGCAGAATACCGCAAACTGCGCTGGGAGGGCAAAACCCCATTGCCAAAACCTGTCGTCCTCCCTGAAGGCATCAATGGCACTATTCCTTCGCGCGACGCTGGTCGGAATATCCCATACCGAGTATTCAAACCTTCAAATGGAGTGAGCAAAGGCATCCACCTACACATCCACGGCGGCGGATGGGTCCTCCAGTCAGAGCACTACCAAGACACATATCTCAAATATATGGCCGACCACTTTTCACTGACCGTCTTCTCTGTTGGATACCGCCTCGCGCCTGAAGACCCGTGGCCCGCTGGTGTAGAAGACTGCTACGACGCTGCAGAATGGCTGATAGACAACGGACAAACAGTGTTCGGCGGAAACCTCATGTTTACAGGCGGAGAGGTACAATCCCCCTACAAATTGAACACCACCCAAACACTGACATGTCACACTACCTCCAGTCCGCAGGCGGCCACCTCGCCTGTCTCGTAGCCTTCCACCTCCTCACCCAACGCCCCTCCTTTTCCTTTCTCGGTCTTCTCCTCCACTTCGGATGCTTTGACCTATCCTCCTTCCTGCCACACGTGGCAAACCACGAACTGCATCTCGTCATCGACCACGACGTCATGTCTGCCTACATCGATGCGCTCCTCCCCAACACGACCCCTGAGCAGCGTCGTCACCCCTCGATATCCCCATTCTTTGCTGATCTCAGGGGCTGGAAACTCCCGCCTGCGCTGTTCACGTGTGGTAGTGAGGATCCGCTGATTGATGATACGGTGTTTATGGGTGCCAAGTGGAGGATGTGGGGAGGTGAGGCGGTGGTCAAGGTGTATAATGGCGCGCCCCATGGGTTTATTGGGTACCCACCAGGGACGATTAAGAGTACGCAGGAGGTTCTGGATGACACGGAGACGTTTGTTAGAGCAAAGATGGGGGTGTAGAGGTGGTTATAGATTAAAATGTTCGCATGCTGTCCGTTAATAGGACTTTCCCTTGAGGTAAGTATTGCTCATCAGCTACAATGATTACAAGCACTGGTTGGGACGGCAACCAGTGGCTTAGTTGATCTTGAGAGCTTCAACATACATGCGCTCATAGGCCACATCGGAAATGGGTGTCGCGTCATAGTTAAGGAAGAGGGGCAGTGTGCGGGGTAGCTTATCCGGCTATCAGTAGCGATTATCACAATTCACAGCACAGTGCAGTGAAAAGAGCAGAAATGTCGTGAAGCATTTTTTGATTCCGTTATCGTTAACTCCACACGGCGATGTGTCGGATGTATCGTTCAAAGGCAAGCCTCCGCAAGAGAAGCAAGCCGGTGTTAGAGCGACCATCATGTCAAGTAAACTCTCAAATCCTCAATGGTGTTGACCAGCCTCCCTATCCGTTCCTCAATCCAGCACATGCAAAACCTCCCGTGATGGTAATTGAAGCTCGCGTGTCGCGTGTTCACCGAATGACGTAGCCCAAAAGTCGAGTGCCAGAATACAGTAAATAAGCGGTGCGAACCGGCCGTGAAGGTGTGTGTGTGAATCGTATCGTTCATTCATCGTGATTGTTCAGAACTGAGGTGGTGGGAGCTGAGATTGGGGGCGAGACGTTTATTTGCTGGACAGTTGTTAGAACCAGAGATTGGCAGCGGGACGGTGATGGGCGTAAAACTTACGAGCGAGCCCTCGTCTTTCTTCTCTTACGCTTGAGCCTGCGCACGCGCTTCTTCCTCCATTTCGCTCTCATCTTGTCGGCTGGCTGAGAGGCTGGTCAGTGACTGCTATGGAAGCTGTGCGGGGTCGGCGGTAGGAGCGAGGAATCTCAACAGGCACCCGGAGGTGTTCAATTGAGTGTCCCGAAGCCATCGCTAGGGCAGGAATATGAGCTTACATTGCTTTGAAGATGAGTTTCGTGGGTGCAGAAGAGAAGCTGAGCTGGGAGCTGCGGGAAGTCGTTAAGTTGTGCGTGGGGCTCGCTTAGACGTCACATGACATCGGCTAAGCCAGTTGGGTGTGGCGGTCTTGGCATATGGTCACGCGTGGACGCGTCGTGTCGCTGCTTCGCTCCGACATGTATGCGTCTTCACGCGACAGTCATATATACCGACGGAGAAAGGATTAGTGAGTGAAGATGGCTGGTGAGCGAGTGGCGTGGTTCGAGATTCGTGCCGTTGGGCAGGACTCGTACGGTAAGTGAACTTGAGGCTTGTGCGTGAGCAACAGCTTACTTGCACAGGAACCTCTAATATTATTGACATTTATGGGAATGAACAGTTCTTTCTGGGGAGAGATCCGGAGCTTTGGTGAGAGCACGGTGGTCTCCACTGTAATGTGAGCATGTTTTAACTCTGACTGAAAGCTACCGTTATCACTGGCCTGATGTCACCATGTCCAGAGAACACGTCCGTATCCATTGCATTCTGTACGAAGAAAATCCTATCGCCAGCATTGCGCCCTTTGTTTATGCAACTGATCTGTCAGCCAATGGCACTCATTTAAAGAAGAGCGATTCTGAATGTGCTGACTCGCAGGGCCTGGGTATTCACATGGGCCGAAACAGCACCTTTCTTCTTGACCATGGAGATGAACTTCGACTTTCAGAGTCCGTGACCCTTATTTACTACTCGGAAAAACCTGTGCAAGAGACTTGTTTGACCCAAATACAAGACCGAGAGAAGAGCTTCTTCGCTTCTCGATATCTCATCACTGGCCGCTTGCTGGGCGAAGGTGGTTATGGAAAAGTTTTAGTTGGGGTACACCAAGAGACTCAGCGACAAATGGCTTGCAAGATTGTTCGACTTGATCATCTCTTCGCTCGCTCACCAATTCCAAGCTTGCAAAAACCTACTGACAGCAGTGAACGAGAGGCAAGCGACAACAGGAAACGTTGGCCAACTCGAGTTACTAATACATTTCGTGAGTTCGACATACTTAGGAATCTCAGCCACCCAAATATAGCGACAATTCAGAAAGTTTTCTGGAGCCACCACACAGTTTACATGTTCCAAGAACTTGTCACTGGTGGAGACCTTTTTTCGTTTCTCGAGTACAAAGGTGGTCGCATCGACAGCGTCTGCGCTTCAGTCATCGTTCGACAAGTTCTGATTGGTGTGAAGTACCTCCACGATCAGGATATTGTGCACAGGGATCTCAAGCCTGACAACATATTGATGACCTCACTCGACGATGGTGCAAGGGTTGTAATCACCGACTTTGGCAGCGCCAGGTTTTTGCCAAACAAAAGCAATCCGTGCGGCACGACAGCAACCAAGTTACAGCGAATGTTCTCTCTCGCAGGCACCCTCGAGTTTGCAGCACCAGAGATCTATCGAGTGAATCCAACCATTCCGGCCGAACAGGGATATTCCAAGGGTGTTGATATGTGGTCCGTAGGCACTGTAACGGCAGCCATACTCTCCGGAGAAAACATCTTCAATGCCAATCGCGCTCATCCTGACCACAGACTCAACTCTCACGACACCATTGTAGGTCTTTCGGCGCAATGCAATCTCAGTATTCTGGATGATGAGTATCACCGCATATGGAGTTCGATTAGTGATTGCCCAAAACATTTCATTAAATGTTTACTAGTCCTCGACGAGAATCTTCGCATGAATGTATCGCAGGCTCTCGCCCATCCCTGGTTTTCCAAGGCGGCCTACGCTGCAGATTTCGAAGATTTATATACGCGCTGTATTCAAGATTGGCACCCGCGTGCTAAGGACGATCTGCTCGTTGAGGCCATAATAACACATCCCCAAGAATCTAGAACTGCTGGTATTCTTGATCGTGACTTGCACCCAGATACTGTATCTCGATTTTTCCCTCGACCTCAAGCAAGTCCCAGGCATGATATTGCCCACAGTTTATCATCTTCTCCAATATGGCGTGCAAATACACCTCTTCCATGCATTCAGAATGAACGTGACGAAACCGAGTTTGCGAGCCAAATCATTTCTTCCTCTTATGAAATAGATGACAGCAATCCCTACGGTCAGAGTAAACAACCTCATGATTCTGGCAGTCATGCTCAAAGTGATAAGCTAACTTACAATACGAGCGACTTGATGCAGTACTCCCACGCTTCCGCTACTAATCACCAACTGTTTTCTGACTCCTGCAAGCGCCATGACTTGGTCGAGGATTCTATGAGCCAGCTCGCACTCAGCGACACTTGTGCCTTCGATAAGTGTTTCGTCGACCAAGCTGCCAAAAATGACGAGTCCTATGGTTCGGGCGAGAGTCTAAACCAAGCGATCGATCAGTCATATACTCAAAGTGACTACTTTGTACATCTGCCACCACCACCACCATCGCATGCGATACAGTTCCCGCTTTCAAAGCCACGTATCTCTCGCATGTATGGAGAGGAGCGCGAAGCCTATTGCATCAATCTGAACCAACTGACGGACGAAGGCTTCCAACAATCCCAGTTCCCGGAAGAAAGTCAACGGGCACGCACTTTTGTAGAGGAACAGGAGTCTATTGTTGTGTATGAGACTCCGATTTGCGTTAGCAAGAAACATACGTGGTCACATCAGACTGAGGGTTGTGGTCATGATCAGTGGTTTGCCCAAGACCCCGAAGCTGGTCAGATTACTTTGGAGTCTCATGTGCAGGAGAATGGAAAGCGAAGAAAGCTCACCCATCATCGCTAGTGATAAACAACTGATCCGCAGCACTAATCTTGTTTTGGGATACTTTGTGGCGGATTAGGCAATTAGAAAACAAGACTGAGAGGACAGGTCTGATGATACAGATATATTTGGGTGCATTACAACAACTCTTAACGAATGAATGCAATATGCTCAAAGTCAACCAACAATTCAGAAACATGTGACAGCAGACAGCATGTATAGTGATACGGATTTACAGAGCTAAAATATGGCTTATCCTGTTCAAAATAAATACTTACTTGTGTGTTTACCTACTGCTAGTGAGCTAAGATCGTTTAATTAATTCGAGCAAAGCAGTAGAGTGCGAGCCAGCAGTAGTATCTCAGGGCCCTAGTTCTAATCTCGGCTGCACCTGCCTTCCAGACTTTCAACATCAACCTCACGCCAGCCCACCGATCAACATACCGCAACACTATTCACAATGAAACTCAACGAAGACGATCTCTATCGAACCTCGACGCAATTCACACACTGGTCTTTTACCCCGCAGCAACTAGCTACACAACGCCTTAAAACCAATGTCCAAGCTACCGAGCGCGTCAAAGCCAACGTCGCGCGACAACGCGCCCAGCGCGCCCAACAAGCCGAGAATGGAAGCGCGAGCGAGGGTGTGGAGAGCGGCAGCGGGGCAAACACACCAAATGCTGTGATGTCGGATAGAGAGGTCGACTGCCTGACCGTCGCCGAGGAAATGACTATCGTGGATGAGTTCTGCGAGCGCGCAGTGCAGCTGGGCGCGCATTGCCAGTTTCCTATCGAGGTCACTGTACGTGCGACTTTCGTCCAAAATACGAGGTCGAGACTGACATGGACGACAAGGCAACGTGTATACAATTCCTCCGTCGCTTCTACCTATTCAACTCGCCGATGACGTATCACGGCCAGAATATATCGCGAACCGCCATGTTTCTGGCCTGCAAGACGGAAAACTCACACCAGAGTGTCGAAAACTTTGCGGGAAATTTTAAAAAGGTGACGCCTGAGCAGATCCTCGCGCCCGAGTATTTGATTGTACAGGCGCTGCGATTCAACTTCGAGATTAAACACCCATTTCGAGGATTGAAGGGTGGTCATCTAGAGCTGATGGAGATGGCGCGCGGAAACTACGATGGTCCAAACCATAGTGCTGGCGAAGGTGGGGATGGTAACACGACTAGCGCAGACACACAATCCGCCATGCTTTCCCTGCCGCGCAAGTCAAACGGGCTAACGTCGAGAATGACGGTCAAAGACATGGAGGAGCGCATAACGGCAGCTTACGGATTTGCTTCACACGTCCTCAAAAATGCCGCTCTTCTTACAGATGCATACTTTCTCTACACACCCGCCCAACTCTGGCTCTCCGCACATCTGCTCGCTGACGAACCGCTCACGCTCTTCTACCTCTCTCTTAAACTCCCTCGATCCTCGCCACTCTACATCAAACTTCTTTCCACACTTCGAGTCTGTGCGGCCCTCTTCTCCAGCCACCGCTCCTTCGCCGCCTCCCCTCTGTCAAAAGAGGAGAAAGACGCTCGAGACGCAAAGCACAAAGTACATGTTAAGACCCTAATTGAGAAGTTGAAGATGTGCCGAGATCCAGACAAAGTCGATTTGGTTAAACTGAATCAGGCGCAAAAGCGCGACGCTATTCAAGGAGAGCGCTTGGACGAAAACAAGGCGAAAAGGAGAAAGTTGGAACGAGAGACATATGAGAAGGAGTCTGAGTCATTCTGGGGTCCTGAATTGTCTCAGCAGGCGCCGAAGCTGGACTGAACGTGCAGTTAACGGACAATTTGCATAGCGTGGCGTTTGGGCGGTGATGGGTTTGTTTTGGCTTTCAGGTGGCGTTCAAAATATAAAGCGAGAGAGAGAGAAGAGTCAAGATCTTCCGGTAATCGAGAATACGAAATACATATCGCTACGATTACAGATAGTTTTCCCACGTTTTTCCAAACTCTCAATATTTGTATACGAATGAGTCAGGTAGTGCACACACCCGTTCGGCTGCACAAGTTCCTCCAACATTTATAGAGATGTCAAGTTTCTACACCTAAGTATTGCAATGGCAATCTTCGTCTTCGTTGTTTTTGAATAAAATTTAGACCATGCTTGTGTGATAGGGAGCTATATTTACCATCGATTTTCCGGTCTAATGCTAGCCTTATGATCATTTTCAATAAGGCTGCCATAGCTGTCCATACAGGTCTGTTTAGCCAAGCAAGAGGACTATCTGGAATCAGGTTTCAAGTTCAAAGGAGCCAGGTTGGGAGTGCCGAAAGCTCAGCTCGATTCCAGCAAGACAGTAAAGAGACAAGAACTGGAGATAGAAACATGGGAATCGAATGCCAGAATATCACGAAACAGAACTGCGACGGCGTTTTTCGTTAGAATATATATCATCGCAACTGTAAAGAAGAGCATCAAAGTATGAAAAGATTGCAGGTTATGTGGACGAGAACATGCTGCGTTCAAAGCCAGCTTCGAGAATGTGAGCTAATATGGATTGAGGAGCGCATAAGCATTTTCAGAGAGGCATCGCTTCGGAATTTGGCGAGATTCAAGTATTAATACATGCTGTACTCCCAGAAAACCGGCTCTTAGCTTCAACTATCATCTATTACTGTGGGTAACGCTATTCCCCGCTGCCGGGTACGAGTTCCAGCACCAAGTATGCAGCACCTCACACGGCCCTTCAGCCAATCACTTCTATCGCGGCCCTATTGACCTCAATCTTGCTCAATGCAACTGCCAGATAAGGCAATCTTTTAAACGCCTACGAGAGACTTTAAAAGACTTAAGAACGCAATGCCCATTCCTCCTGATGATTTTTTTATCCACCTGCGTTTGACTCAACATTGCTCGTAGTATACTTTTCACGACTTACTGTCCTCTACGCCAAGATGAACACAGATCCACGTATCGGCTTACTCTTTATTTTCTAGCCGACTGTAGCTGACTTTATGGTGGCAACCCGACCCTTGTGAACGAACAAGCGAGCCAGGTTTACGACTGTTTAGAATGTACCCTCAGATTAGGCATACCAGTATGCAATATACGACATTCCAAACTCGATGAATTCGCGCGTTGATCAATTCGCCAACTCGTGCTCAGCTTCTAAAGAAAGGTTCCGTCCGATGGTTCCCATCCTTCATGACAAGGTGGCACCGTGTGTACCTCTCCTTACCCATGATGAGGCGGCAGGCAGCACGCTTTTACGCCTTCTTCTTGCTCTATCTTCCATCGGCTAGGATCTCCTTCCGACTTTGGAGAGGCTTGGTGTGGCTCTGCGAATCGCGGTCGGCCCTATCCTATCACTCCTTGGCACCTTCTCCTTTGGGCTAGCATGACTACCAATCAGCATATCAGCCTACTAGAGGCTCATACGAGATGCCCCACCCAATTCACCCTTGCTCGTCGCGAGCCGCAGCATATTTGCCAAGTCTAGTATCAGTCTTAAGCAAATGAGGGCCCGCCGTCGAATTCGTCCAAGAACTTCCAAGAGCTGCCCAGCATGAAGTTGCATACCGGCGGCCATTTCGTTGCTTCCGTACGAGGCTTGTGCTTCGTCCTGAACATCCAGCCTACCTTTGATAGGAAGGTACCCGGACCACTCTCATCTCTGGTCTATCTATTGTAAGCCATGACACAAAGAGCAACAGCAATCCGGAATGGCGCAACATGGAGAGAAGAGATATAAGATGGACCCAGCTGCGCTTGTCATCTGGGGCCATCCACTACTGCCAAAAGTCAATCTGCAGTTCTGTTTTCAATAATGAAGTGGGCAACTTACGCGGCAGCTTTGCTGCCTGTGGCTTCGGCCTTCTCGGGCGAACAATACCGATCTGGTGAGGTCATGGCCAAGATGATGGAGACCAAGGAGGTGAGCTTTCCCATGTTTATTTTTTTGTTGATTATGTTGTTAACAAAACAAGGCTGCCTGGGCAAAACACCGCTCCGCTGGTGACTATGATAATAAGAGGTGGAACGGCTTCCATGACAAGCGCACCAATAAGGACATCATCGAGTGCAAGAACGGCAGAGCAGAAGCCGTCAAGGGCGATTCTGACCAGACATACAAGTGCAAAGACATTGTAAGTCTAATCACGAAACTGAAAATGGCAATAACTGACTTGTGAACAGGACTTGTTCGATTTCAAGACACACGAGGAGCTTGGTGATGCCGTTGGTGAGGGCTCTGGCTCTTGGGGTTGGACTCACAAAGGCCGCGAGTTCATCGCTATCGGACAGACCTACGGTGCCGCCTTTGCCGAGGTCACCAAGAAGGGTCAACTTGAGTACCTTGGCCGGTTGCCTGCACAGAATGACTCCGTCATCTGGCGCGAGATTAAGAAGCAGGGCGACTACCTTGTTGTCGGGTCTGAGGGCCGTGGACACGGCATTCAGATTTTCGACCTGAAGAAGCTTCTCAAGCTCAACCCCAAGACACCCAAGACTTTCGACACCAAGACTGACCTCACTGCTTGGATTCCTCTCACCGAGGGCGTTACACTTGGTATCAAGGGACGTTCGCATAACGTCGTTGTCAACGAGGAGCTGGGTTACGTTGTCGCTGTCGGCGCCCATGGACGCGCTGGCCGTAACGACACCTGCGCCGGTGGATTGATCTTCTTCAACACTGACGACATCACTAAGCCGGTCCAGACGGGTTGCGCGCCCCAGGACGGATACGTTCACGACGCTCAATGCATTGTCTACCGTGGTCCCCACAAGAAGTACTACGGGCGTGACATCTGCTACGGTTACAACGAGGACACTGTCACCATCTACGATGTTACCAACAAGATCGGAAACAACGCTGGCAAGATTATCTCGCGTACCCCATACATTGGAGCTTCCTACACTCATCAGGGCTGGGTCAATGATCCCTACTGGCAGACTCACATTGTTGTTGACGATGAACTTGATGAGGGTGAGCTTGAGAACGGCACAGAGACCAACCCCGACTCCCTTGCCAAGGACGGATACCCCGTGACCTACATCTTTGACATCACCAACCTCGAGAAGCCCTTCCAGTCTGGTTATTACAAGTCGAGCACCCGCGCGGTTGACCACAACCAGTTCGTCCACGAGGGTCTCTCTTACCAGTCCAACTACCAAGCAGGTCTCCGCATTCTCGACGTTAGCTCCATCCGCAAATACCCAGATGGCAGCCGTGTTGAGGAGATTGCCTACTTTGATGTCTTCCCTGGTGATGATCACATCAAGGGTGGCGGCTCCGCTGTCTGGGATTCCGGTACCTGGTCCCACTTCACTTTCCCCAGCGGCTACACTGTCATCAACACAATTGACCGTGGTGCGTTTGTGGTGAGGAAGAGGGGTGGCCGCGGACAGGGCAAGTACTGGGGCCGTCAAGGTTACTAGGTTGCTTTTGTAATTTTGATGAAAAGTCACAAAAATGATGATTTTAGTAATGCATAATATGTAGCATCTCATGAACAAAAAAAGTTACATCATGTTTTCATCCTTGATTTACTTGTTGCCTACACAACAGTAAAATTTGTGCGATGATTGATTCTCTCTAGTGCCCACGATGTATTCTTTTCCATCTGCAATTGGCGTGAAAGAATGAGCCGATACCCTGGAGCAGAAGTTATTTAGTGCTTACTAGATGTCGCAGTTCACGCGAATAATACATTGCTCTCCATAACCACCAAACTTGGCTCACTTTGAATGGCTACGTCGTTTGCCCCCAACACATCGTTACGGCAAGCATGGTGCCATGACTAGTCGGGGTAGTGCTTGTCGCGCTGAGACATGACGTGCGTGAACCAAACGGAACTGACCCAAGAAACGGTCCCTCTCGGACATATCGATTAGAAAGCATTTCGTATCCTTGCTGAGCCTAAAAAACGGTTCACGTTGCGTTGGTTCGAAGGAAGTGGAGTAGGCAGACGGGACGCACGTGCCACATCCATTCACCAGCGCTAGCAAAAATCTTCTACCTCCACCACCTTGTCGCACAGAGAAGACGCAACAAGGACAAAAATAATGTGAAGCCTGACGTGGGGCTTGAACCCACAACCTTGAGATTAAGAGTCTCACGCGCTACCGATTGTGCCAGCCGGGCTTGTTGTTGTTGTTGTTGATGAAGGCAGTAATGGATCAGATGGTCTATGAAGACGTAAATTTTTTGCGAGTATTCACGATCAACCCCGTGTGCATATTAATTTTCATGGAACATTCAAGGAAATGAATAGCCGAATTCATCATTGTCTTATTTGAACTTGGTCTTGTCGTCATGGAATAGTTTTTTGTGTTCTTCCCAGCAATGTGCTGGTATCCACAATACGAAGCCAAAAAGACCCACATTTGCTGGGATCCTCTCGTGTGTTACTCAAACACTGAGCTCGCAACGAGCTATTGAAGAATACATCGTATCGATAGCGTATTGCCTCATTCAGGTCATGAACATCTGTATTCATCATTCATTCTTCGTCCGAGAAGCTTCGTTCTCATATAGTGAAACACAACATTAAAGCATGTTTTTGGAGAGCGGGTTGGTCGGCCTGTACATATAAATATACCATGTGTAGATTTACATCGCATCTTCGTAGCCGTAGCATAATGGTACCATCCTGTTAAGTGTTTTACAGTCATCTACGTTGAGGTTATATTTCTGAGCAGAACACTGCAGACATATTGCTCGTTACGCAGCAGCTTAGGATGCTCTAAGATCCATGAAAACATATAAGACACGTACGGAAAGAAAAACAATATCCCGGTGATATCGAGAACAAGCTTTGCACATAGCTTCTTGTTCGCCCATGTTACAAGATAGTTCAAATCATTGGAAATGTATGAAAGAAATATCATTGGTACTACTGTGTCTTTCTTGCGAGTACACTCAGACTTTCCGTGGTAGAAGAATACCAACCCTATTTGGCCTCTTCTTGATTGAGTATCCAAGTCGTATTGGATTGACTCGGTATCTTGACCCGGATGCTATCCTTGTTAGTGCAGAAGATCGGGAAGTTATTTTGTATCAGCAGCACTAATACATTCTAGAATATGGCTGACTGATCTTCTTGTTTTGTACCGCAGATTCTGGCCCGTTTTCGAAGTGAAGGCATGTCCAGCTCAAAAATATGTGTGCCGCTTAACTTCACCATCACTCTCACCTCGTCAACCCCCGCACTTGAGCCTACCATATATATAGAAGAGTTTCAGTAAGTATTTTCTAAACTTAACACACTTAAACTTGGTATCATCAACTTTACTTCATTTCAATCCTCACCAACCACCACATCTATCAGGATGCCTCGCAAGAGAGTTACTGCAAACAGCGAGGGTACAGAGAACAGTGAGGGCGGCGACTCAGTAAGCTCTTGTTTTTGGGTTTATACAACAGTACAACCCGCTAACATGTTTTCTAGACCTTCCGTTGGACCCCCGAAAACGATCGTGCTGTAAGTTTCTCACACTACCATAAAAAAGTGCAGGAATAATTGTCTAAAGCTCCTCATCCTCTCTTTTGGCCGTGTTTTGAGTTCGGATGATTACCACAAGCTTGTCGAAGCCCTACCTCGTAAGCATCACATAAATCATTCACAAACTTACAGACATCCTTTCTTACTGTATCACAGCTGGTACCAACTATAACGGTGTACGCATCCGCGTATCCAAATACCGAGTAGAGCAGCGCAAACGGTTTGAGGAACTTGGATGGGAGATCCCGGAGGGTATGAAGGCACCAGCTGCATCTCGGAAGAAAGAGCCGGGTACACCACGCAAGAAGAGGGGCATCAAAGAAGCTGTTAGTGAGGGAGACGAAGTGGAGATGTCGCAAAAGAAGTCCAAGGTGAAGAAGAGTAAGAAAGTGGACATGGAGATGGCGGAAGATGAGATCAAGGTCAAGGAAGACGAAGGTCAGGAAGATGAAGTCAAAGTGGAGATAGAGATTTGAATTTCCGATACCTTACGGTATTACTGATTACAAAGAGGAATTTCAGCTAAGGTGGATGGTTTTGTGGACTGAGCCGTGCCTTCATTTGGACGGCGATGGAAGTTTAGCGAACTCAGTCCCTATCATATGATTAATTTTAAAATGAACTAGACTTTTCTGTTCTATTTCACCAATCACGAAAAAATCTGAGTCCCTAGCAGCTGACAGTGTGATGAAGTGAAGTATATTCTTTTGCATACAGCGCTCACTCTCACCTATTCACCTCACTAGACTTCTTACTAGTGAGACATATAAGGACCCTGTCGTCGCACCTCTTTCGCTCAACAATTTGTCCAACATTCGTCCTCACACTCTACGCAACAACTTTTCCACGCTTAAAAGCTATCCTAAATCAACAACAAATCAATACAACCATCATGTCTCCCAAGAAATCAGCAACCAACTGCGAGGCCGGAGAGTCAGGTGGTGTACGTAACCTTGAATTTTTACTACAATTTGTCCGTCTACAGCTAACTTGCGAGCAGAAATTCATCTGGGAGGGCCCAAACGATACCAAGGTTCGCCCTTATTCTCACTCTTTTCAGTGTCATGACATGTTTGACGCTCCTGATAGCTCCTCATGCTCACTCAAGGTCGCTACGCTAAACCTGAGGAATACGAGAATTTATCCACAGCCTTCCCCGGTTCGTCATCCTCTTGCACTCTTCCTGCTATTGCTTTCCACTTCCATTTTTCAATCTCGACTGACAGCCTTCCAGGAACTTCCTCCGGCAGTATTCGCAATCGCATTTCTACCTTGCGTGTCAAACAACGCAATCTGTATGGAGAACTGGGTTGGAAGATGCCTGAAGGCGGCGCGGGCCACCGGAAGCGTGAGCCAGAGGATGGAGAGGCGTCACCGACGAAGAAGGCGAGGGGCAGAAAGGGCAAGGGAAGTGACGCAGAGGGTACACCCTTGAAGGGCAAGGGGAAGAAGAAGGACTTGAAGGAGGAGGAGAATGAGGAAGAGTTTGGTGAGATGGATATGGGAATTAAGGTAGGAGTTAAAAGTGAGGGTGAGGAGGAAGTTTAGACGTGGTGACGTCTGATGGGACGAAGGGATTGGGAACTGGAAGGACGAATATAAGTAACCCTTGGTAGATCTCGCATACGATCTACTTGTAGTTCCTATCCAACATATATGGACAGCTATGATGTCTTTGATCTTACCTCGAAGGTGGAAGTGAAGAGTGAGAGAAGGGAAGTCGGGATAATGGGGTGAGATGAACTAATGACAAAGGATGAAATAGAGAGGAAGTGGTAGAAAGAAATAAGTCAGGGTGATTCGTCTGCAGAGTAATAAGACGAGATTGCCATACTGAAGTCTAGTTGTTGTCCCTGTATCCGACATCCTATAATATCATGTACTTGATTGGTAGTAAGATGATTAAAATATTTTATGCTTATGCCTATGCTTAATATGCACTACTCTGTTATACAGATTTCTCTCTAATATACTTTTGACGCCGGAAAACGCCTTGGGAAGGAGGAAGTGCCACGTAAACACTCCCAAAAAGCGACGAGTAACGAGATCAAAGCAAAAAAACAAACAAACAAACAAGGAGATGCAAGAAACTATGGCAATCCTACTCTTCATTCCATCCAGTGACGCGTCCCTAAGCCTCCCTTGATACTCCTTACCACGCTGCTCACCCAACAACCCGTTTACCTACTCGTCCTCGTCGTCCATATCTACATCCTTTGCCGCCTTGGGCGGTGCCACCCCATCATCCTCCGCGTCCTCGTCCTCATCATCCACAACTCTCCCCTTCCTCGCCCTCGGTGCACTAGCACTAACCCCCTCGTCATCACTGTCCTTTGTATCATCATAATCCTGCTCGCCCTCCTCACTGTCGTCATCGATGAACTCTGCCGACTTGTACTTGCCTGCTGGTTCATTTTTCTTGACCAACTTCCTCTTCTTCTTCTCACGGGGGCGGTCATCGTCAGATAAGCCCTCACCTTCTGTGCTTGTCCGCCTCCTTCTCGATCTCGGCTCGTCGGCATCGCTGCTGAGGCCGTCAGAATCAGAGTCGACGTTGTCCTTCTTCTTGCGTTTCCCGCCTTTTGCCGCGCCACGCGCGCGCCGTTCAGCTTTGCGTGCCTCTTTGTCTTCATCCTCATCCATGCGGCGGCGTTCTTCGTCGCCGCGTTGCTCCATGAGGAGGCGGTCGCGCTCGGCGATACGGGATTGCTCTTCGATAATCTTGCGTTTGCGTTCCCGAGCAGCTTCTTCGGCACGCTTCTTTTCCTCTTCTTTTCGGCGGAGGTCCGCTTCACGAACTTTGCGTGCTTGGTCGAGTTTGCTCGCGTTTTCTTCTTCATATGCCGCCTGCTTTTCGCGATGGCGCTCGAGCTGCTTGGCCATGGTGTTTCTTCCCATGTTGGCGCGGGAAATAATGTCGGCCTTGGGGAAGGGTGGGAACTCTGCTTTGGCGATTTGCTCGAGGGACTCGATAGCGTCAGTGAGTCCTTGGGCGGCTTCGTCAACATCCTTGAGACTGCGTTCGGTTTCGGGTAGAGAGTGGGTCTGCTGCGCGATTTGAAACTGGATGAATGCAACGTTGAATTGGTAGGCGAGATCGGAGGGTATGATTTTGAGAGCTTGTTTGGAGTAGTCGAGAGCTGTGCGGAAGGCGGCGACGCTGCGATCGTGTCTGGCGCGAAGATACCATGTGCGGCCGAGGCAGGAGAGAATCCTGGGGTCGTGTTGCCGGTTCTTAGATAGTGCTGCTTCGTACTATGCAAAGTTAGCAGGCCAATCAATCGCAGACATGTGGTGGTAATACTTACGTTCTCAATTGCGCGAGCGTATTGCTTAATCTCAGCGTAGGTGTGACCCAGGTTTACATAGACGCTGTAATCTTTGAGTGTCTCCTTGACTTTGGTGAAGATCTGTAGCGCCGTAGAGAAGTCCTTCTTGTCTTCGACCAGAGCAATGGCAATGCCTTGGGCGGCATATGCGTTTTTGGGGTCAAGTTGGAGTACCTTGTCGAAGAACTCGACTGCCTTCTCGTACTGTTTCCGACGTTTCTCTTTCTCTTGTTCGGAGTTTCTTGGTAGCTCGCGAGCAATGGTCAGGAGAATATTGCCCATGCCCATCAGCGAGTACCGATCGTGCTTGTCAAATTGCTGGAGAGTGTGCTTGTAGAGACGTTGCTCGACATCCGTTGTAAAGTCCAGGCCTTTCTTCTTCGACTTGTTTAAGTACCATCCATAGAGTGCGCGGACTTCGACATTGTCCTCGTTCTCTTTGAAAAGCTGTTTTATCGCCTTCGGACCCTCGTCTGTGGGGTTCTGGCGCAGAGAAATGTATGTAAGGCGGATGCGAGCATCAACATAGTCAGCGTGTCGCTTCAGAAGCCCTTCATAGACGTCCTTGGCCTCGTCAAGCATGCCCTCCGACTCGTAGGTACGGCCAAGATTGTAGCTGATTGAAGTGACGAGAGCATCCGTATCGATTGTTTCGTCGCGGGATGCTGCCTGGACGCATGCGTTAAGTGCAGCCTGGAAGAGTTCTCGTGCTCGGACAAAACGTTCTGCCTGGTAATGAAAGCATCCCATGTTGTTGAGTAGCTGAGGGGGCAGCATTTCACGGAGTGCTTTCTTAAGCTCAACCTCGTCCTCAATGTCCTCGGGGTAGTCCTCTCCTGGGATAGCCTCTAGCTCCATTTGCTCAACTTCTTCCAGGCACTTCAAGCTCTTGTCAGGATGATCAGCTTCGTATAGTCTTGCCAAATTCAGAAGCACCGATTGATCAGGCGTAGCTTTCCTCTTGGGATCCCTCCATGCTTTTTGGACATCTTCAAGGTACTTCAATGCTTTTTTCAACTCAGCTGACTTGTCATCAGTAGACTTGTTGGTCTGAGCAGCAAACACGTCCTCTGCATAGAGTGTACCAAGAAGAGTTTGTGCCTCCAGTGTAGGTTGTTGCTGGAGAATCTTTTCTAGGCGAAACTTGGCACCGTCGTAGTTGTGCATTAGGACATTCATCTGGGCCGATCCGAATTTCGCAGGTATGTAACCACGCTCGTCACCACCACGGGCACCGTCAGACTTGGCGTAGAACTCGGCGGCTTTTGAGATGTTCTCCTGCTGGTGCTCTTTCCTTGCTAACTGATACCATCCATCACTAGCAATTGCATTGATATCAGTGAGCTCAATGGCACGTCTGGAGATCTTCTCTACTTTGGGGAAATCTTTCCTCATAACAAACCAGCTTCCAAGAGCTGCACATGTCAGAGGGAACTGGCTGTCCTTCTTCAAAGCAGGCACAAAGTATTCGCTGACAGCTTTTTTGGAGAGGTTGGCAAAAGCTGGGTCGGAGGGCGGTAGTTGGGCAGTAAGATGATAGTTGTAGATGCCCATCAAGACTAGAGCGATCTTCGAGTCCGGATTCAGTTCGAGCGATCTCTGCCATGCACTAGCAGCGTCATCTTTGAAGCCCAGTTGCCAGAAACAGCACCCAATTCCAATGCGTGGGTCTGGGTCAATCAGATCTGGTGAGCTTTCCATGACGCTCTGGTAGACCTTCAGAGCATCTGCATATTTTCCCATGGAGTAGTTGACGCGTGCCTTGCCCATCCTTGCTAGAAGGTTCTTTCCACCAGATGCTCGCAATGCGTCTTCAAAGTAGCGCGCAGCCTGTTTCAGTGTGTCCATGCGAGTCGAGCTGACTGCACTGGGGCCGGCAGTGGTCGAGGGTGCTTGAAGCGAGGCTTTGAGCAGAAAGAGCACACCGCGGGCGAGGAAGAGTGGGGGGTGCGACGGGTTGAGACGCAAGGCATCATTCAGTACGCCCGTGGCTGCTTGGAGGTAGTAGTCTTTAGTCTTGGCATCTGGCTGCTCGTCTGGGGTGTATGTCAGTAGACGTCCTTGCACGAGGTTTAAGATTGCCTACCTTGCTTAAGGCGCGGTGCTTCGCGACACTTGAGCAGATACAGCCAGCAGAGCCCGTTGAGAATGCTAAGTTTGTCCTCGACGCGCGCGCGTTCAAACACACTGACAGCCTGACTTAGCACGTCGATGGCATGGTCGACTTTATTGTGCTTCGCGTAGGCAACGGCAACGGTGACCCAGGTTGGTGTTGGACTGTTCTCGTTCTGCAGCAGTGTAACTAGGTCTGTGGGATCGCCCTCAATGTCCTCGTCGAGCGAAATGTCAATCTCGGCGTCCTGGCCCTCATCCAGCGTTGGAATATTGAGGTTGCTGGGGAGATCCGAGAATCGCGGTGGAGGGAACATTGCGCCTGCGCCGTTCAAGCCGTTCGCGCCGTTGGCCTGTGTCGCAGCCATGGTGAGCTAGCTGTCGTGTAGACACGCGTGTGTGTCAGGGAAAGGAGCGAGTCGGGGCGGATAGAGGGGTCGAGCGATCAGTGCGGCATATCAGGGCGAAGGCGATGAAGTGGGGGCGCGAGGCTGTTCGTCGCCTGCGTTGGATGGTTGCAGGAGGTGATGGCTGGTCGAAGAATCGCGAGGTGAGAGCACGCGAAGCGGAAGGCGCTAAGCTCGGAGGGCGGAGCGGGGCGGGGCGGGGCGGAAGTCTTGGCTAAGAGGAGAACACCAGCAAGGCACACAGCAGATGGACATGTACATGTGACTCGAGGTATGATATTGCCATCGTACTCAGGTCATATCTCCATTAATAAGTGCCAAATTTACAGCAAAAGCAGGTTAGGCGCATTCATCAGACTCGTAGCCAATAACCCCTGCAGCTTCAACGTACACCTCCGAGAGCTCCCCGCAAGTACACGCGCACGACACCCCAACAACGAAGCTACCCGCAACCCTTGCAGCCACGAACTATGAACTGAGCCTTCTTCCATATATACCTACAGTAAACGTCGATATCCAAACGCGCCATGTCGCGAATTCCTGGCTACCCGCGGGCGGGAGCCAATGGTGGCTACGCGAACGGGAGCTACAACAACGGAGGATACAGAGCCAACAACGGTGCCACCGATGAATATAGTGGACGACCTAGTGGTGAACAGCGAAGACGCCCTGGAGGGTATGGAGGCTTGGAAGCCACAGAAGACACATATGCACAGCGCCCGAGCGGCGAACGGGAACGTCGACCAGGCGGCTTCGAGGGCATTGTTGCTAGGGAAGAGGAATACGCAAAGCGACCAAGCAGCGACCGTGAGAGGCGGCCAGTTGGATACGGTGGTCTTAGCGCTAGAAGGGATGACTCCTCTAGAAGAGACGACTCTGGGTCACGATCACAATCGAGTACTGAACAAGGTCGTCGTCCAGGGCGCGAGCGCGAAGAGGAGCTTGCACAGGTCTCGCGCCCTACTAGTCTCGAGCGCTCAAAGGCGAATCGTCGTAGTGGGGAGAGGCAGAACGGGGTGGGTCGCAATAGGCCAGCTGGGAACAACTACGGCCCAGGAAGTCAGCGCATAGAAGAGGTTCTGCAGTACATCCAGCAAAAATGGGACTTCATGACAAAGGACCAATGTATACCAGTAGAAGTCGCACTAAAGCTTATGGACTCAAGCTCTCTTGGACTGGCAGATCAGTACGACAAGTTCCGGGGGACACACCAGGAGCTCCAGCAGGCGCTGAAAACAATTGTGAACGGTGAGTACCTCGAGCCTTGAATTTTGAGTCTCCCCGTACTCGGATAGCAGCTAAAAGAGACAGAGCACCACCAGGGCTTCAATAGCTCCATCGGAACCTTCCATCAAATTCAGTCCAGTCTGCAAAACTCCCAACACAACGTCAGGAAGCTGAAAACGTCGCTCACCTCTGCAAAATCACAGCTGTCTTCTGCCAAACCAGAACTGCGAGAGTTTGCAATCGCATCGCAGAGCTATGATGAAATGTTGCAGATACTAAACACGATTGGTCAATTGCAACTCGTACCTGAGAAACTTGAGGCTTGCATTTCAGAAAAGCGTTTCTTGACGGCGGTTGATATCCTCCAAGACGCTTTGCGAATGATCCGAAAGTCCGAGATGGAGAAGATCGGTGCGCTGAGCGATCTCCGCATCTACCTCAGCAACCAGGAGGTCTCGCTCACTGATATCTTGATCGAAGAACTCCACAGTCATCTCTACCTCAAATCACCATATTGCGAAGATAGATGGAAAGAATATGCCCAAAATCAAGTTAAGAGCGACTTGACCGACCGCGCTCAGACGGACATCAGTGGCCGACTATTGTTCTACTTTTTGGACGGTCTCGACACCTCAGAGCCAGTATGTTTACTTTTGCAACTCAAGTATTCAACTAACATCATCAGATGACAGACGACTCGGCACACAACCCTGAGGCAGATACCTTCCAGTACATAAGACTCATCATAGAGTCGCTCAACAAAATGGGTCGTCTGGAGATAGCAATCAATACTATCGAAGACCGCTTGCCAGTGGAACTATTCAAAGTTGTCGACAAATCAAACAATGAGGTCGCATTACGTCATCCAAGTATACTGCGGGCCTATGCGACAAGGAGGGGAACTAAGTCCAAAACCCAAATAGAAAGTGACGACATCAGGGCGACTCTCCTCAACGACTTGCTCTGGACTCTCTACGCACGTTTTGAAGCCATCGCTGAAAGTCATAGAGTTGTACATGATGTTGTTGCTGGAATAGTCCGTCGAGAAGGACTACGTGATGCGTCCAGTAAAGCTCTGACCCGTGGTTTCAAAGAATTATGGAAATTATATCAGAGTGAGGTAAGTACATCATTAACTCAGCCAGATCTGTATACTGATAAATCTCAGATGCGTTCCATACTTCACGATTATCTTGCTACAGACGGCGAGACCTCATACCGAAGTGGTAAAGGTCCGACATCCACCACTAGCGCATTCTCTCGCGCACCTCGAGACAAGAACAAGCGAATGTTCAGTCTTACGGACATCGACACCAAGACACCTGACATCGTACAAGAGAGAGCGGATTTAGAGTTTATCTTGAAGTCTTCGGTTCCCGGACTCGTATCAGACTCGAAGAGGCCAGATGAGTTGGCCACAAGTACCACCACCAAACTCGACGGTAGTGCAACTGGCCACAAGCTGCTTGTGGAACCGAGTGTCTTCAATATGGGCATCCTACTGCCACCATCGCTTGAATTTTTGAACAGACTAAAAGAAGTTGTGCCTCCAACTGCAGATATTAAGATGACAACCCTGACATCATTTCTTGACGATTTCTTAGTGAACGTCTTTCATCCACAGCTGGACGAGACACTTGTTGAGTTATGTGCGCAGACATTCATTGAGCTAGATGCTTTCCAGGAAGATCCTCACTGGTCGAAGCATTCGAAGAAACCTATTTTCAAGGCATGTTACGGCCTTTCTACTGTTAACTGCAGTTACTGACTTTTTCCAGGGGACTGCAAACTTCTTCTTCCTTGTGTCTGCCTTCTGCAAGATGCTTGATAATCTCCCTCATGACCAGGCTTTCTCCCAACTCGTCGTCAATCAAATGGAAACATATGCACAGAAATGCACACACTGGTACACGACCCTCGTTAGTCGTGCGCAGCCCACATCCACTGGTCGAACTCTGAAAGCACCTGCCGGTTGGGCACAATCACTAGAGATGGAAGATGTGACGTCTCGGCTGTTTCAAGCAAATCCATCAGACGGTGAAGCCTTTGATCAGCTTATAGGGCAGGAAATTGCTTTGTTGTTGCAAGCAGCAGAGTCAGAGCCACTGGACCAGGCGGACATGATACAAGAAAAGAAGCCCCTTATTAGTCTCTGCCTCCTGTACACGAGCATGAAATGGCTCGCTACAAAGATCGCGCAACTACGCCACATCAGCGATCGAGCGACAGACTCCACAGGCGCACAGTCCGGTGGTGAAAAGCACAACAGGCGGTGGACTCTCCTCTCATCTTCCGAACCAAGGACGGAAGGCACATCCATATATTTGCCTTTGAACCAAGAAACCGCTGCGTAAGTTCCCTATTGTCAACAAGACAACAATAGCACAAACTAACCATTCTCAGATCTTTCGACGCAGTAGTATCCACCTACCAATCACTCAGCACCCGTGTCCTTCGAACTCTCCACCTCTCCATCCGTGGTAACCTCCTCTACTCCCTAAATGACACAGTTCATCCCATCCTATCCCTCACGATCGACGCCCCACAAGACCCCTCTCCCTCCGTCCTCAGCCTCAACGCCCACCTCATTGCCTTCGACACAGACGTGTCTCCCGCCATCCCCAAATCCTCATATGTGCACCTCACGCGCGGGCTCGCTGCCCTCATGGACAAATACCTCTTCTCCCTGTGCGTGCGACGCATCGAGAAAATGAACCCCACAGGCTGTGCACTCATGCAACTCAATATCCTCGTTTTGCAACAGAACCTTAAGAACATTGAAGATGGTGCATCATTGTCGCATGCTGCGCTGTTCTTCGACCTGTTCACCGCAGGCCCGGATGCGATTGTGGCGCGTGCACGACAGTTTGGCAAGAATTTTGGACTGCCAGAAGGGATGATGGGGCAGCCGGAGGTAAAGCGGTTGTTGGAAATGTGCTACGAGGAGAGTCTTACGGCAGAAAGCAGGGAGGTAGGCGTCCAAGCGAGGAGGAAGTTGGATGCGCAGGTTTTGGAGATTAGTGAGTTTATGTATTAACTGGATCGCAATGCGGAAGGGGGGAGTAGAGATAGTATACCACGTTGTGTTTTGTACTCATGATTGAAACTATGCTTATATTTGTCGTTGCGTTCATCCTCCCTTGCTGTGTACAAATCTTTCCCCAAATGCACATCCTGGATTAGAAGTTCAATGAAGCTACATGCCCACTGTTCTATAATAGACTAAGTAATAAGACTATGCTTCAAGAAGCTCTATTTGATGTCTTTTCCATCTTGTTTTCCCTTCGCTCACATTGCGTATTGTCATGTCGTGTCACACGCAACTTCCGCTTAGGGCCCCACTTCACCTCGCCGACATACCTAGGTCCCCGACGACGGGTCGTCGGGCAGGGCTGCACGTGCACATCCATGCATGCGTGGCGTGTTTTTTGCACGTACGGTAGATCGATGATTTTTCGGTACCGGTGAGGGTTGCTTTTTCCCTGTGGAATGGGTAGGCGGGCGGGCCGGGATCTTCAACGGTTTTTGTTCTTGTTTTATCGGTGGAGGAGGAGAAGATACTACGACAGGAGGAGTTGTGCAGGATGTTCAATGTAATAGATAGACTAGTATGTAGGTAAGAGTATAAATTAGTCTATAGAGCTAGGTCGCAGGCTATAGGTCGCCGATGCTGATGCTGATGCCAATGCTGACATCCGTCATACTTGTTCTATTAGTTACAAGATAAGATGGCCATGCCTAGACGTGCACAGATGGATGTGTGCCAACCAATTTGTCTATTATTAATTTAAAATAATTCAGGCCAGTCATCACTCGTTGGTACGTTTTATCGTATGGAATTATGAATTGTACGGGGTTTCGGTTAGTTCGGTGAATAGTGTGCATCACACGGGTGTGAACAGGATAGGGGTAGAATGAGGTAAACTATTCTGGGCGGTTGAAAACGCTTAATGAAGAAAAGAAAAAGTAGCGACCGAAAGGTAGATGGAAGGAAGCACAAGGATATTTTCGATCACAGAACGACGTACCGATGGCCAGGCCCACGGTGCTCATGCACAGATACGCCTCGCCTATATTAAGGCTGAGATGGATGCGATTCACAGCCCTGCGGTTGCAGGCTCTCAAGCCATCGGCGTTGGAAGATGCAATCCTTCGACGAATCTCACGTCTGGCCGTTCCAACGTCTCGAGACGGGCCGTCTGGAATTCACTATCATGTTTACGGTGATGCTTACTTTTCGCGACCTAGGCAATCCCCGGGGTCGAAGCTTGGGTGTAAGCGCAAGTTGGTTTATGATCGCCGACAAACAAATTCGGGGACTACATATGTGGAGTAGTTCGGGAAGGTTATAAGTAAGAGAATGATATAAGGTGATAAGTCCCTGGTTACATGAATGAGCAGCGTAAGCCTCGATTAAACGTTGCGAAGACTTTCTCATAATTCATTTTTCCGTTTTCCTTTTTTCCTGACAAGAATAAGACATGGGTGGCATGCCGACGCCTCATCATTCTCTTGATGCAGAGGACCTGGAAAAGGGTGCAGATTTGGCAAGATTGAGAAACGATGTCGTGGGTAGCTTCAGTTGGGAGGATGTTACGGTCTCAGTCAAAGATAGGAAGACAAAGGCAATGGTTGATATTTTGGAGGGGGTGAGTGGGTTTGTTGAAGCAGGTACGTTGCTGGGAAAATATGGTGGTGAAGAGCATCAAGGCTAATGGAGTATAGGAGAGATGCTTGCTCTAATGGGTCCGAGGTAGGTTCATGACATACTTGCCATACATATAAGACTCCAAGCTAATGTATAACATAGTGGTTCTGGCAAGACAACCCTATTGAACGTTCTCGCACACAGAGTCGCCACCCCAAACGCTACCATCAAGCAGACGCTTTGCATTAATGGAACGCCAACCTCTCTCACGAGCTTTCGGAAACTCAGCTCGTACGTTGAGCAAGACGATGCGCTTGTCGGCTCTCTCACTGTTCGTGAAACATTATACTTTGCTGCTCAACTTGCACTTCCAAGGTAGGCTTACACTGCTCAGCTTCTGAGTTCAGCCGTTTAGTCCTAGCATACAGTACGACAGAAGCTGATCACCATGCCGTAGTACTATCAGCAAAGCTCAACGTAAGACTCGTATCGAAGGCCTTCTGTCGGCATTCGGTCTACAGAATCAAGCTGATACGATCATTGGGACACCGATCAGAAAGGGTGTATCAGGGGGTCAGAAGAGGAGAGTCAGTGTGGCTAGCCAACTCATCACGAGCCCAAAGATTGTTTTCTTGGATGAACCAACTAGTGGCTTAGATTCTGCGGCCAGTTACGAGGTGATGAGTTTTGTTAAAGAAGTGGCTCGAAAGAACAAGGTAAGTTATGTGTTATATGAGTCGATGCCGCATATAACTGACGTTATGTAAAGGTTTTGGTCATCGTGTCGATCCATCAACCTTCTACGATGACCTTTGAGCTTTTTGATAAGCTAATGCTCTTATCGCGGGGTAAGGTCGCGTACAGTGGACCAGTTACGCAAGTCGTAGACTACTTCGCAGGGCTTGGATATAATGTAAACTCTAGACTTGCTCAGTTACATATAGTGCAACACTAACTTATTTTCAGATGCCAACCTACACAAACCCGGCCGAATACCTCATTCAGCTAGTCAACACAGATTTCTCTCTTGATCAAACAGAAGCGACCCAGCAACTCTCTCAACTCCATACGTCTTGGACCAACTCAACTGCCGCCGCTGCCCTGACCGCACAGATACACTCAGCCTCACAAAGTTCAACACCCCTAGAATCATCGTCAAATGATTCTGCCAACCCACTAATTATACCTCTTACACTAGTCCATCGCTCCTTCATAAAGTCTTACCGTGATGTAGTCGCCTACGGAATTAGGATTGCCATGTACATTGGACTCGCTATCATGATGGGCACTGTCTGGCTACGTCTCTCACCCACACAAGCCAATATCCAAGCCTTCATCAACGCAATATTCTTCGGCGGAGCATTCATGTCCTTCATGGCCGTTGCATATATTCCCGCATTCATCGAGGACTTGCATCTCTACTCGAAGGAACGCGCGAACGGATTGTATGGGCCCACCGCCTTCATGGTTGCAAACTTCATCATCGGCATACCGTATCTGTTTTTGATCGCAATTTTGTTTTCTATCATCGCATACTGGCTCGGCAATTTCCAGCCCTCTGCCATAGGCTTCTGGACATGGGTCATGTGGCTTTTTCTCGACCTACTAGCTGCAGAGTCTCTTGTTGTGCTACTCAGCTCGTTGATTCCAATATTTGTTGTGGCACTCGCGGCGACGGCCTTCGCGAATGGATTATGGATGTGTGTAAACGGGTTCATGGTGCAACCGGAGACTCTGAACGTCTTCTGGCGATATGTGTTTCACTACATCGATTACCAGGCATACGTGTTCCGGGGCATGATGGTGAATGAATTTGGAAAGAGAAATTATGATTGTGCGCGGACAGAGAATAACGGATGCCAGTGCATGTATCCAAGTGCGTTGCAAGATCAGTGTCTGATTGAAGGGAAAGCGGTGTTGAGTCAGTATGGGTATGGGACTGAGAACATGGGAAAATATGTTGGATACATGGTCCTCATTGTGTTTGTATATCGGTTATTGGGGTGGTTGGTGCTGTTCCTCAGGAAACATTGAGTCGATGTTCAGCGGGCAGGGGAATTAGAGTTGAATGAAGGGAGTGTGTATTGAGAATGATAGAAAGCTTGAGTTAACAGGTAAGATAGAGGTTGCACATCAGATCCATAAATTCAAATCCATGTCACTGATTTTAACCATCTTTCCTATTTTTGTTCTCAAATCCATGTTTCTTTTAATTCTTTGCCAATAGTCGTCTGCGGCAAGGAAATTGGAATTGCAACAGTACTCCGACAGAATCTCCTGCTAAAATACGATGGTGAATCACGTCCTACCAGCATCATTTCATCATACTGTGTCTAGCCCTTACACGCAGTGATCCACATCGTACTCTCTCCCAAATCTGGCACCATTGGCATTCCACTCCTCCTTTCTAGCAAGATCCCATCCGCAACATCTAGCAATCATGGCTCCCAAAACTACGCCAAGCCTCCTGTAGCCATTGTTGTGGGCGGTGGATTTGACGACGACATGTTCAATCAGATGAGAGATGCGTGTAAAGATGTGAAGAGCGCGGTATGGTTGAGAGCGGACACTACGAAGCCAAAACTAGACATCATGCCGTTACTGGGTGATACAAAAGCAAATGGTGAGATGACGGCGGAGTTGGTCAAGAGAAAACTAGCGGAGTTGAAAATTGGATAGACGGGGGGTATAACGGAGGGGTTCTTCTGGTTTTGAGGGGTACGAGTAAGTGTGATGATGCCGAAGTCTTTAAATTTTAGCATTCGCTTGTTGTAGGAATATAATTGTATTATTTGCTGTCCCAATGTCATTAGCAACGTGCTATGAGGTCATTTATCGGTTAGTCATGCCTTCCTTCCCACGCTGCGTTGGTCTTCTGCCCCGCTTCTATCCAGCAACACCACAACGAGATCAACATGACTCATTTTGAATCATCCTACATCATGAAGGAACCAGACAGCTGATCTTCTGTGGTCAGGACTGAAGATTGCACTGGTGATATTTCTAACCGTAGTTACTACGAGTATAAACTTCCCGCTTCAGGAGCGTAGTTGATAGCTTGATCCAACGATATAGCCCGTGGTTTCCTGGACTGTCAATATTTATCTTCAATACACTCTGTAGTTGAACTTTCAGCACACCCTCCTTTATTTTCATCCATGTCATCGTCTCACGACCTCACTACTGAAGAAGGGCTACGTGCCTATCTGACCGCACACAATAGAAAACCTGTCACGATTGCTTTGCTTTCGGGGGGTACAGCAAACTACGTCTATCGGGTCGAGTTTACTGATGGACTTGCGACTGTATTCAAGCATGCCGCACCTTACTCTCGCAGCAATAAGGGCTTTGCCCTCAATCAAAAACGCATGGACTTTGAAGCCCGCGTACTAGAGATTATGTCGCCTGCTGGTGGTACAAGTATCCTAGGGGACCGCGTACTTGACTCGACAGTACATGCCGTGCGACTTTTAAGCTACGACGGGGAAGAGAAACTTTTAGAGATCGAGGATGGCGGTGATCGGAATCTGAAAGATGCCTACACTGATCCGAAGCTGGATATTGCTAGTGTTGCAAAGGGGTTGGGCGAATGGATCGCCGCAGTACACATGAGTTCTACAGATATATCACTTGCACCTTCGTCGGATGAAGGAAAGCTTGGAAGGAATAGCCCTGTCGCGGTGGCTCTATATCGATTCTCATACAATAACCTTCACACTGCATTTCAAAAATACGGACACGATGCTAGGATCGCAGAGCGCATCAACGAAGAGTTTGGCAGCTTACTCGAGATGGATGATGAGACGGTATGCCATGGAGATTTCTGGCCTGGCAATATGCTTGTGCGACTCAACGACTCCACCAACACCAGACCAGCGAATCTTACAATTGTGGACTGGGAGATAGTACGTCGTGGCACAAGCGCAACGGATGTTGGTCAGTTCGCTGCCGAAGCATTCCTGCTTGATCGATTCCGAGGTGGTAGGGGTTTGCTTCCGCGCTTCTTAAAGGCGTATGTGGCAGCGAGAAGGAGCGGTAACATGCAACTTGGAAAGACATGGACGAGGCGAATGGTAGTGCATTGGGCTGTACATGTGGCGTATTGGCCTACTCAGGTGGAGTGGGCAGATGACGATAACACGCGCAAGCTGGTTGACTTCGGTGTTGCAGTTCTGAAAAATGCTTTGAGTGACGACTGGGAAGAAATCTTGAAGTCACCGGTATTGCGGGATGTGCAAGATGAGTGGCGGCCGATCCTTGAGAAGCCCTAAACAACTCCTGAATGGTGCGTCGGCTGTGGCTTGGAACTTTTTCACCGTAAGAATGTTCAGCTGACACGCTTGTGCGAGCGGGTAAGGGCCAGGTGGGACGATCGATCAAGAACACCAATGGAGAAGGGGAGGCTTACCTTGTTATCGATCAAGGTTTGGATGCTTGGACTTGTATGCATCACGAAATCCTTAAGAATAGAAAAGACTTTGGTCTATAGTACACACTTCGCACCCAAAACAATAACAAGTCCATTCTGATTATGACAAGTAAACCCCAATTCAGTGCAGATCTGCAGGAAAGTTCGTGATTGCCGAGCACTACTATGCTCTACTCCTCAAAAGCAAGATTAACCTTACGATATCGGGTTAATGCAAATCTAAGCCTTGCGCTAGCCGACTAGCACCGACCCTGCCAGCTTGTGTGTCTAGAAGCTATAAACAACTAATGTCCCCTTCGTTGATTAACAGCCACATTATGTACGTCGGCTGCTCTCATCATATGTTAACGTCTTGACCACAGTGCTGTTGAGGTGCTTTTAGCCTGTGTCTGATGAATTGCTTTGCGACGTCGACACGGAACCATGAAGATCAGACGTCATGACACAGCGTTACCATTGCACACGACTCCACCTGACAAGGAACAGAGGAACCCCCCGACATTCATTCGCATATTCGCTGCCGTACTCTTGCTCAGTTCATATATTGTGTGGAGGTTTGTCAGCGCCATGTCATTAGCGAACAGCAATCTATCACAATACACCGAGTCGATGTTTATTCCATACATCTACAAATTCAGCGACAAACATGTTCCTCAAGTCAGAGTAACAATCGAAGATGTTGATATTGAAATGCCAGTCGACACTGGGTCAACAGGTATCTTAATTGGAGCGCCTATACTTCCGAACATAGACCCATTGGAAGGCATTCCAGCACACCATTTCTTCACAAGTAGCAAGATCCTCTATGTTGGGCGACTCGTCGATTTTCCGGTTCGATTCCACAGCGGGGATGGTTCGTATGCGGTTGCAAAGGTGCCGGTTCTAGTGGTAGACAAGAGCTGGACATGCCCATGGTACAACACGACGACGGATCAATTTGACTGTCCCATCGGCCCCAGGGGAGAAACGGCGACACCACGGGATACCTCCAAAATCACATACATGGGAGTTGGATTCGGCAGGAATCGTCCAAGAGATGGAATGCCATTTGCTACCCCAAAAGTGAACCCTTTCCTGAATCTGGAATCGATCAACGGTCGGGAATTGTCTCCTGAGACATTGCGAGTTGGATATGTCGTTTCCACAGAAGGCGTCCATGTAGGATTGACGCAACACAATATAAAGGGTTTTGCATTCACCGACTTGGAGCCTGGGTTGACATACAAGGAGGATCCGAGGGATTGGTCTATGGTAGACTTGTGTTTTAGCATTAACGATGACGAAGAGAGACATTGTGGTCCTGGACTGATCGATACGGGCATCTCGCAGATGTATATTAGGGCGGAGGAGGGCGCGTGGATTCCAAACATTACTATTCGTAATCCCAACTTGAACAGCACAACCAAGATGGTCAGACGAGTAAAACCGGGAACCAAAATCTCCATCGATACCCCGTCGACTGAGAGGAGCGTCCTCGACTTTTCCTTCACGGTCGGCGAAAGGTCTTCCGTTGAACCCAGCTATGTTTTTCCAGAGAACCAAGCATCTTCATCATTCGTCAATACCGGACGCAACTTTTTCTTCAGCCATTCCATAGCTTTCGACGCGGTTGGAGGGCGTTTTGGATTTCGCCGCATTAACACCAGCGCTAGCTTTTCTTCTTTTGCTTTGTTGTAGGCTCCAACACTGGCTGCCCTTGAGCATCAAAATTAATTCCCATACCCTTCTTGTGCCGCACTAGACTGTCGAGTGACGGCTTATCTTTGACGTTCAGCACTATACCCAGGCCCAACCCTAGCTCTGCCATATCCTCCCGGCCATGTAGTCATTTGACGGTCGCGCTCCGTTGTGGACTCTTATACCCTTCCCTCAGCTCCTTGTACTCTTCGATCGCTTTAACGATCAAACCATGTGCCCGCTCTCCTTCCAATCCCACAACGGCAATCACGCCCACACAGCCCTCGACGCCCTTAACAAACACTGGATATCCGCCCCCTTCGATTGTGTATTTTGTCCACTCGTCCCCACTCATCGCGTGATACTCTGCAAAGCGCTTGTAGTTCCCTTCAAACTGGCAGTTCATGTACCAAGTCGAGTGGCCCCATCGCAGCACAGTATGTCTTTTACGCTGGGTCCAGGTTTCGTGGTCGGGCATCATGCCCGGTAAAGACGGAGAATGAAAGAGAGTCTGCGCCTGGGTGGATACGTGTACAAGGGCGGGCGTGTCGGCCGTGCGGAGCGTGTTGCGGAGGATATTGCCTATCACCCATGCGTGTTCACACGTGAAGTGACCAAAAGTGAAAGATTTCTCTTCGCGCGCGAGGTCGGCAAGATTTCGGGTGCACGGGGGAAGCTCGAGCGGTTTGGACATGGTGGAAGAGAAAAAATAATAATAAATTAGCAAATGAAGAAGCTTGAATGCTGAGCAAAAGAAATGAGATTGTATTAAAAAGTATGTGAGTTGAAAGTAGGAACAGAAGATGCCGAATGGGACATTAAAAGAATCCAACGTTCCAAGAAATCGTGGAGCACAAAGCGCGCGAAATTGCGCCGGTAGCGTGGAGTGTGGAGTTTGTGCTACATACGAGATGAGATGAAGATGAAGATATCGGCGGGTCGGGACGATAGCTGCAAATCCCCACTTGTAGGGCTAAGCTTCAACGGCTTTCCCACGCCTCTAGCAATCTTTACTTTCGACATTCCACGTCTTCATCAATGACATCTTCATAATTAACCAGTCTCGCGAAGTCGTCATCGTTGTTAACAAGATTACCAATCTGCAACACCATTGCCCCTTCTCATTTCGGTACGAACAATCCAATCCGACAACCTAGTCCCCATCCATCACCTTCATCCGCACGAGCTCCCAATCTCCCCCATACCTCTCTCCCTTGACCCCCAACTCTCTACACCACCACCTCTTCATGTTCTCAAATCCATACCAATCACCACCCAGCTCTGCAAGATCCCTGCCCAGCACGTTCTTCCTTTCCTCCTCCCCACCTTTTGTCCCCACCCTTCAACCTCGCCATAGAACCCGTCGCCTGCGCACTATCCAAATCCCCAAAGCACGTACCCATTCCTCCGCCCAGACTCCAAGACATCCACCAAAGTAGTCTCCGGCTTAGCAACACCCCCCCTTGCACCAACTCCTACCTAAGCACGTGTCACATTCCCAATATAGCAGACGTCAAGCAATCCTCAAAATCGATTTCTAACTGCCGATGCAACCGTATTTCAAGCGTGCAGTCGTAGTATTAAAACACAAGTTTTAAACAACCGCCCAGTGTCCTGAGGCACGTGAACCGGGTGCCCGCGGAGCTTGAAGGAAAGATGTTGTCTATTGCTTACACCCTTTTTTTAATTATCCCGCGATGTTGCGGCGCATGTTCTGACACAGAACTTTGCAGGTGCGTAGCTTGCGCGCGGTACTCTTGCCAATGAGGGAAGGGTGGCTAGGCCGTGGATACCATGCAAGTATATGGCATCGAGCAGATTCATGTGTTTTACGAATATGTTGCAGTGTATTATGTTTGTTCTGAGGAATATACTTGTAAATTCCGATCCGAGTACTGAGTGAGGTTGAGGTTTTGAATGTTATTATGCCGCTGATATTGCTGAAGGGTTTTAACGTTGGGTTATCTTGGGTATTTATATCTTTTTGTGGATCGAAGGGATGTGAATGTTCGGGTTTGTGCCAAAAAAGACAATCAACGGCGACGAGTGAGCATGTTATGTTGTATAGATTGATCGTAACTAGTCTACTCGAGTATGTATAGAATGACGAGGTAACGGATACTTAAATGCTATTTTTTTCTCTCTTTGGTGAGAATTGCTCCGCATGTTCGAAAAGTTACACCACATGTAATAAGAGTAATGATTGGCTGTTAGCAGACTTGATTGGAGAGGGGTTCTTTGTGATTAGGCTAGCCTTGTAGTAACTGTAATTATTGTCTAGAAGAGAGCTTCGAGGCCTGAAAGGATAAGATAAACATGGGACTGCTCTATCTCTCTGAGAACTCCCTCCCTTGTGTTCTATTTCCCACATACTTTCCATCATACACTTTTCCTGACCAATTTCCTCACTTTCTAGTTGCAGTTACAGCTCCATCCCCATTCACATCGTTGCTATTCTTCTTTGTATGCAGCATAAGAGCCATCGGTGCTGCACTATCTGTCTTCTTTGTACGTAGCATTGAGTTGCTCAGGAATGGTACAGCCATCCTATTCTGATCACCGACATGCTGCTCGTCAGCTTCGTCAGACTCTTCCGCAGACGAATGTCTTGCCTTCGCTGCACCTACACTATTTCGGTTCGTCTTACTGATTGATGATAGGTACTCCTGGCGTCTTCGAGAGAGCTCGGGGGAAATTTCGATTTCATGGCTCTCTTTCTCTTGAATACGAGACTTCTTGACGCGTTCGTGTCGGAGTTGAGCGGGTTGCGAACAGGGAGAAGAGTGCGCGGAGCCAGAAACACTGGGTGGCTTTCTCGGGCTGCCTTGAACGTGAAGTGTATTGAACCTCTGGTCAGCTTTAACCGGAGGACGTGGTTCGAAAATTTCATGATGCTCTTCATTTGCCGTCTTATATTCGCCGCCGTAGGCATCTTCCTGATGAGGATGCTGAGATGATTGCAATATGCGTGGTGGCGGCATTTGGTCACGGGAAGCGATCTCATCATTGTCTGAACGTCGAATAGGGACTTCGATGCATGTCTGAGGTTGAGATGCAGGACTAGACGTTTTAAGTGCAGCGGAATTAACAACCTCACGTGTAGCCTCCGGTGAGGGCTTGAAGCCATTCTGCTGTGCAGCCGCAAGGTCCTCTCGCATTTTCAGATTCCCGTTCCTATCCGTCTTTGCCCTTTTTGTTGCACATGCTGCTTCGAATTCATCCAACACCACCTTCAAATCAACGATAGCTTTGTGAAGTTCAGGAAATTCGCTACCAATGTTCGAGTAGACCGAGATTACGTTCCAGGACGCCATCATTAGGTTGTCGAAGTTTGGGAACGCAGTCTTCACCATGGTATTGAAGAGTCCAATCTTGATCTGATCAGGAATGGTGTTGAAGGTCTCACTCTTCACATCATCGGGTATGGTATCTATACCTATACGCTTGCGCTTGTTCGTGGGGTGTTTGACGATAGCTTCTCCAGGTTTGCGCTTACTTGACTTCGTGGCTGTGCGTTCATCAGTTAGGATGAAATTTTTGTCGGACTATAAACTCACATTGTAAGGAATCACATTTATGGTTTGTCTTTTGTGCATCCAATTTGGAGAGTGTCTGTGATCTGATTAGCTGTGATGATAGATTGCAGAATAATCTGTAAGGCTTATTGCACGATAAGAGCCACTTCTTCTGCCTTTGATAGATATAAATGGTTCATAACAACTTACCTGTCCTTCCTGGAACCGAATTACAGGCATGTTGGGCATCTTGTATGCTAACCGTCTCGCCTGATTGATCGCCGTTTTTCTCGCAAAGATAGCCTCGAACTTCTCTTTGAATAGAGGAATGATACTCTTCGCGATAAAACAATGAATCGGTACGGAGTCAAGATCAGCATCATTCCTAGATAGTGGCTTCTCCGTGTGCATCTCAAATCGGCCCCCCTCGACCGTCAAGTAAGCATGGTAAACAGCATCACCTTCATCGGGGAAGATGACGTTTCCGAGATCGTAGCGGGTTGCACACTCTTTGAGTATGACATCTGTCAGTGGAGGTTGGATCCTACCATTCATATTGAAGTAGTGTGGCGGTTCGGGGTTAGAGATACCATCAAGAAAACTGTCGAGGTGTTGGAGGTCTTTGAATCGGAGCTGATCACGCAAAATCAGAGCTCGCTTTTGTGGCTTGTTCAAGTGGCTCAAGGTTGCCATTTCTAACATGTTCATATTGGTAGTGTTTCTCAGGGTGATGTTGATCCCATCAAGGTATGTTGCAAGTTGTCAGGTACTGCGTTGAAAGTAGGTGGTTCAATTGGAGTTTGAGTTAATCTACTCTTTTCGCTTGTATACTCTGATAGCAAATACTCTTTTGCTAAGATATTAACAGATAGGCAAGAGACAATGGTTTGGGAAGGATTGAAAGTATATATGTCTGAGTCAACAAACTAGACGCACGTCTATTACCTGTGCTACAGGGTTGGCGAGGTCGTGAATCAAGGTAAAGGTAAACCGCTGGCCTGCTCTTGAGATCACTACTACATTGTGCTAAAACTATTTATCAGGTTTAGCCAGCTTGACTGAAAAAACACACTAAGCACGACTGTGTGCAACAGTGGGAACGGAGAACAGTTTGGTCGTATGGATTACATTATTAAGAATCAGAACAGGAGAGACAACGGAAGGATGCATGAAATTGATAACATCGCCATGTATATACAAACATGAGAGACGTGAAGCGTGATTACATGTCACCAAGGTAGGGCTGCTGTGCATAGCGGAAGGGAAGGGAATGTCGATTAGTAAGAGTGAGGATATGATTCATGAACGGCCACGAGAAGTATATGAAGCGATATGACGTTGTTCAGCTAGACTTTGGTGTAGTGTACCAATTGTACTGCATGCTGTTCATGATCTTAGACCTCAACTGCAATGGTTATAGGTAGAAGTCTACTTGAGGAGCTTATTACAATCGTTTCCGATATATCATAGCCAGCGTTAAAGCATCTTTGGTACCAACTCCAAAGCATCCCTAGTTGAGCTTACAAGTACAAGCCCTCTGGTTCACCCTCGCTCTTGGTCTTCAACACTCGCTCTCTTGCAGCACGGAAGTCCTCCATCTGCACTCGCATTCTTCGCTCGCGGAGAGCCATCAGACCAGCCTCGGAGCAAATAGCCTTAATGTCAGCACCAGAGAGATCATCTTTCTGACTGATGAACTCATCAAGGTCGACATCCTCGTTGAGCGACATCTTGGAGGTGTGAAGAGTGAAGATCTTCTTCTTTGTCGTTTCTACGAGTTTGTTAGTAAAGTGTGAGAGATATTGGCACGATCACACTTACGGTCGGGGTTTTCGAAGAGAATCTTTCGGTCAATACGACCAGGTCTGATCAGAGCAGGATCGAGAGTGTCGATTTTGTTGGTGGCCATGATGACCTTGACATCACCACGGTCGTCAAAACCGTCGAGCTGGTTGAGAAGCTCCAACATGGTTCGTTGGATTTCGCGTTCACCACCTGATGTGGACTCGTAACGTTTCGTACCGATAGCATCAATCTCATCAATGAAGACAATGGATGGCGCATTCTCAGCGGCAACCTGGAACAGTTGTCGCACAAGCCTGGGCCCGTCTCCAAGGTACTTCTGAATCAACTCGGATCCTACGATACGTAGGAACGTCGCACTGGTCTGGTTTGCGACAGCCTTGGCCAACAGTGTCTTTCCAGTTCCGGGCGCGCCGTAAAGGATGACACCTTTCGGTGGCTTGATACCCATCTCTTCGTACAGCTCAGGGTGCAGCAGAGGAAGTTCGACGGCCTCTCGCACTTCTTGAATCTGCTGCTCGAGACCACCAATATCCGCATACGACTCGGTAGGCGCCTTGTCCAACTTCATCACGGATACAAGCGGGTCTGCGTCGTCTGTGAGTACACCCACGACCGACACAGACTTGTGGTGCAGCAGAATGCTGGCTCCAGGCTCCAGCAAGTCCTTGTCAACAAACGACATGATTGAGACGTAGTACTCGGGCCCTGTGGCGCTGGAAACGATGGCGTGGTCATCGTCGATAAGCTCCTCCAGGTTGCCTACGCCCATGGGACTGCCGCGCATGTCATCGACCCGCGACCTCTCGTCCGCATTCCGGTCAGGATCCTCTGCGTTGACGTCTGCGGGCGCGTTGCCCTCCTTTACCGCTCGTGCCTTTCGGAGGCGTTCCTGGTTCTCGACGTATTCCTCCTCTAGCAGCAGGTGGTCGTGGATACGCTGCATTCGCAGATAGCGTAGTTTGCATCGTGCGGTCGGGTAGACAGTGGGCAACTTTGCGGCGGCGCTCGGCCCGGCAGCCTTCTTCTTCTTCCTGCCGATGCGGGTGGTGGGCTGTGGGGGAGGCTCGTACTTGGGCTTCTCCTTCTGTGGCGCAAGCAGACGTTAGCATCATCGTCATCACATAAGCAGCGGAACAGCGAGGCGACGTATAGAGTGAGGGGTCAAGTGGTGTGCTAGACACAGGAACTGGAGAGACATACCTTGTCTTTCTTGTTCTTGTCATCGCCGGGGGGGCCGCCGCCTCCAGCACTGGACTGCTGGTTACCCTATCTGTCGTCAGTACGCCGTCTGTAGTTCCGCAGGAGGCGAGCGCACCATCACGCTCGATCACACGGGGGAAGTGCAATATCCGCGCAGAGAGTCAAAGAAGTCTGGTTGGTCTGTCCGGGATGACGCGTATCCAGGCGAGAAGGATGGCAGAGGGCAAGTGGAAGGCGTGTTTGTCGTGTTGATGCTGGCCGCGATGGGCGACTCCGCCGGAGCTCGCATGCCAAGACGCTGTCACGTGGACAGACCCGAGTGACGCCACTCTGAGCTGTACCGCTCGGCGCGCTTCTATCTCACTTCCACAGGGTGCGGGACACGTAGAACACACCCGTACCACCATAAGTAGCACGAACCCCATCTTTGCTTAACATATACCTTGGAGCTGTTGTTCCTCCTACGAGCCTCAAGTGAAGCGGACCAGCGTGTTTCAGCCCCGCTCGCCTGGCCATCGAGCTCAAGCTCTCCATACCAGGTACTCTTCGCGATTCCTCACATCAGCTCGTCTTCTGCGTAGGTACAGATCGGTTATACACCTCTTTAAGTACCTAGCGTTGGGCTGCGTAGAACCACCTCCAGCCTGTCTCGTTGACTCGTTCCCCACATTCTAAGCGCGTCCACAGCCCCAGGCTGACCGTTACCAAGGTTGACACCGACTTGCTGCCTACGCCCCAACACCCTCGTGCTCCCACCCTCCTCCCCAGAACCTGGCCACTTCCAAACTTCTTACACCACCATGGCCTCCAACCGTACGAGACGTATCGCGAAGGAGATTGCCGACATCCAGAACGACCAGCTCTCCAAGATTGTCGTTGAGCCAGCGGGGAACGAAGATGACCTCACACATCTTCGCGGCCAGTTCTACGGGCCGCCCGACACACCATACGAGGGTGCTACATACCACGTAGACATCAAGATCCCAAGCGAATACCCATTCCGACCGCCAAACATGCGGTTTGAGACAAAGATCTGGCACCCCAATGTCAGCTCGCAGACAGTGAGTCTGGGAACACACAAGGAATATGAGCGATACTAACCAGACAGGGCGCTATTTGCTTAGACACGTTGTCTTCTCAGTGGTCTCCAGTACTCACCATCAAATCCGCCCTTATCTCCCTCCAATCCCTTCTTAGCACACCCGAACCAAAAGACCCACAAGACGCAGAGGTTGCTAGCATGCTAATCCGGAACCCCGCCGAGTTCGACCACAAGGCCCGCGAATGGGCTGTCACGTACGCTGGGGCGCCCAAGAAGGAGATTGCCGAGGGCAGTGGAGGAGCCACAGCAGAGTCGATCAAGCAGAAGCACCAACAGGCCAAGGACAACGAGAATAAGATCAAGCTTGCCGCGTATGTGATTGTGAGCCTAAATGAGAGTCCCTTTACTAATTACTTGTAGATACCACGGTTATAACAAGGATCTTGTTGACCGTTTTGTTGCCATGGGTTTCGACGTTGAAGCAGTCGTCGCATCCTTTGAGTATGTGGGCATCGACAAGATGGGCGGCGAAGACTACGAGCTGGAAGAGGCTTATATGGGTGATATCACTGCTCGTCTATTCGGCGAGGCATAGGCAACAGGGCATTACGACAAACACACTTGAACAGTTTTGCAGGGCGGCTCATTTATTTTCCAACGGAGTATGGGTGTGGAGCACAAGAGCAGATGAAGAACTTTTCAAAGAGGAGAACTGGCGTTTCATTCACAGCGTACATCTCTGTCATCAGCGACAGGTGGCAGATACTGTTGAGCTTAGGTGCGTTGCATTGTTTTTCTATGACAGGAATCCCATGTCATGGTTCATATCCTTTTTTTCCCCACAGCAGCACCCAGCCCAAACATCACAATCAGCAAAAACACTCGGTATGAGTAGTTAAACAAATAACATTAAGATTATCTATCCCAATCTACTTGCCCCTGTGTTGAAGGACTGTTCACTGCATCCCAAATAACAAGGCATCTAAGCAACAGCCTGGGTAACCTCGACAGTCGCCTCACCGGTGAAAGTACGTCCAACAGCATCGCTGACCAAAGTCAAAGGCGCCTTACCATACAGGGTAGTCAGCTCCTGCAGCTGAATAGTCTGCTGAACAGAAATGACTGTGCAAAGGTTAGCATGGATTCACAGCGCATCGTTCACTCATTCATTGATCAACTTACCACTGCCATCGAACTCGTAGCTGAAAGCATCATTGTCGCAGCTGCTGGTCTCCTTGGGGTCTGCAGCAGGGTTGTACTCGTACTTGCATGTGCTGGTCTGGGCCTCGGTGGTGTCGCTGGAGTAGGTGGCAACGACTTTGAGTGAGTTGTAGCCGTTGGCGTAGGCGGACTTGGAGACGGATACGTCCCAGGAGCCGTAAGTGGAGCGGGGGAGGACGGCAGCGAGGCTGGTGGCGCTAAGAGCGACGAGAGTGGCGAGGGTGAACTGCATAGTGACGGTAGGTTGATTGGTTGGGTACGTGTGTGAGTGATTGAGCGAGTGTGGTGGCTTGTGTAGAGGTAGTTGTTGATGGTTTGAAGGTGATGATGATAATCTCAACCGGCAACGAATGAGTATTAAATACGTTTATTGAATAACACCGAGATGGAATTCATGCGTTGTGAGGTCAGGATATCCACATCTTCCATCTCCTTTCTCGTGTCTTTAGTCAGTCCACATGTGTTTCCGGAAATAGGTCACAACGCAGGGTAGCAACCTAGTGAAGATCGCCGACTAGGATGGGAGGACCAAATTAGCAGCCGGTGGACTTCCTGCCATGACTTGTTGTTCAGTGCATAGAGGACGTGAATCAAGAATCCTCGTATTCTTACGTGGTGGATAGGGCTTGTGAGAGCGGCCGTTGTCCATCCTTGCTGTTTTTCGCCACCGACCTTTGTACATGCTATTCACCTTTCGGAAGGCCTCGACCGTCTCTTGCACTGGGAACTTCAGTTTTGTACATGTCGCATCGCATAAGCATCAACCATCAAAAGTTAAGCTTCGTGCCACAATAGCTTGACTTCCAAATAAGAGAAGTTGGCGTAGAAATCCCCGAGGCTAGCTAACGGGAATGGCGTCGCCTTCATGCATACTAATCAAGGAACGGCACGGTCCCCTCGGCAATAATGCAACGTCCCGTACAAGTGAATAGTCAACATTCAAATTTCGTATGGAAAGTGGAGGTGTAGACTGACAAGAGTTATCGATAGGATGTAACGGCAGGCCCGCTATTATGACGGAAGGGGAAGGTGTGATGTCACTGCAACGGATGAGTGGAAGAGTAAACTGGAACATTTCCACGTATATGCGGTCCACAAGGCATCTCATTTGTAATGTGTTTGCCGTCTTTACATTTTATTTTTCCGTGCGCTGAGTTTCATTCCACCACGCTGTCAACCATCAATATCTTCCCCCTTTTTTCAATTCCCTCGACTAACGACTCCTTCCAACTACCCAAACTCTTATATTGGCTAGATATCCGTTCCCTCCACAGAGAGAAATTTTTGTGTCGAAATCATACTCACCCCCGTATTTTTAAACATGGCGAGTACATAGGAGGTATGTATGCACCCTGCACAAGTGCGTGCGGAGCGGGGACCAGAATACGAAGCCGTAGCCAACAACAACAACGGATGAGCAAAGTCAACGTGCGGCGAGTACATAATTTCCAAAGCATTGTTCTCCTAGTGGCGATGGATTACGCATAGACGATGTTATTCCTGTAAAGAATTGCACTGTTTGTTCAGAAGGGATTGGATAGAGATAAGTTCCTCGATGTTGCACACGCCCAAGATATTTCCTCCATGAACATAACACAAAAGGATATCATCAGAAGAGTCCCACCAATCCATAAAGATTCATCCATTCAATGCCCCACCCCCCAGCACAACTTCCCCTCAAAAAAAAAACAGTTAGTCAATCCATACAAAACCCAACTCCCACACCGCCCGCCCATCAATCAATCAATCAACCAACCAACCAAACCACCGAGCTTTCCCCATCCATCCATCCACCTCTCTCTCTCTCCTCACCGCCGAGAACCCCATCTACCCACTCCACTCCTCCTCTCCTCTCCTTTTCCCCTTGGAGACATCAACGTGTGCATCACCTCCATTTCTACCTCTAGTTCCACTTCCACTTCCACTTCCACTTCCACTTCCACTTTCACTTCCACTTCGCCTTCTCACCCAAAACAAATTTAACTCCCCCCCCCCCCCCCCCCCCCCCCCCCCTCTT